>JAOTQJ010148252.1:0-33266 GCA_025642045.1 Solanum sejunctum
CTTTATGTCCTTTATATCACTTTACCTTTACTGTAAAATTTGTACTGTAAAATCTGTGCACAACTGTAATCAAATGACCAACTGGTCAGTGGTAAAATGTATCGGGATCGTCCCTATGCTAGGTTCTTTTTGAACCCCCTCAGGCTACCACCCATAATACTGTATTGGGATCGTCCCTATGCTAGGTTCTTCTTGAACCCCTCGGGCTACCACCCATCAAAACTGTACACTTTATCTTTCAATTACCTTTGAGATGATTCTATTGGTGGCCATAATATTGGAGCTGTAGGACTGTATATGTAACATGTGACATGTGTATCATCACAAAGGACAACATGACAATGAAAAGAGTATGTTACGTAAATAATAAAATGCATATGTAATGAAACAACTTGTGAACTTTACTTCGTAAGTAGAACTCATATAACTTGGTATCCAAGCATTTATGCAATTTTAAAGGTGAATATGTATGGAATCATATGAACATGTACAATAATGGAGATGTGGTTAATAGTTGTGTCGGAGTTGGTGAATGCCTTTATGTACCAAGGAGAGAGCTATGTTTCATGCCAAGTGATACGAAATCAAACAACCTTACATACCTCGTTGTATGACCTCGTAACTATCTCGAGATAACCTTCCCTTCCTCCAAATACTTATATATAATATAATAGAGGATAAAACTAGAATTAATAGTCAATAGACACACCTTGGCATCCCAATCACATACGAAAATAATACATGGGCAGCAAGCGGGTGTTCATAAATCCGGGCGTATTCCTTTAATCTTTCCGCCCCCTAATCATATTTTCTAATACACATTAGCATGTACACATTATGTAAAGCTTATTTTAAGTCCATAATATCCTTACAACAGCCAATAAAGAACAACACATCACAATTCCACACAATCTAAAAATAGACAGCATAACGTTACCTTCCTTCGCTACATTTCGACGTTGACAACTCCAAACCTATTTCAACTTTAACCAAACTGTTCCAGAAATATTCACACATATAAATAGACCTCAATAAGTCCTAAAACAACACTTAAGAAGTCATGAAGGACGTGAGCTTAAAGCTTTACATGCAACAGCCCACAAGTTATAATCAACATGACGCTTAAGATAACTCAATAAAATGCGTTAGTTAAATGAAACCAAAACCAGGGCAGCAACCTTAGGGTGATATTTATAACTCAAATAAGGTTATGAACACTAAGTTCTCTTCATAATATAACTTAGAAACCATAGATAAATCACCAAAACAAAAGGAAAAGGTGCAACAACTTTCTGCACAGAATCTGTCCAACAGATTTCAGCAAGTGTAACTAGCCTCTGTTTTTTGTTTTTCATAAGAAAACCATACTAAATACATGTATAAACTAACTCAAAACTATATTCAAGGTATAGGGATTGTATAAGAACCCTAGAAGTCCCTTTTATCTTTTTTCCAAAGTGAAGAAAAGTTGAGAGAACTTTAAAGACAAATCTGTTTTTGTTTTGTGAGTTCAAGTGAATGATGGCTTTGTGGGAGCTGCTTTGACCCTGTTTTAAATTAATACTTGGCCTACTTACTAAGTCTATTTGAGCCTTACATCACCAAGTAGGTCATTCAGCTCCTTCCTCATTTCACTTGGGCCTTTTGGAGCTCCAAATACATGGGCCTTTGCTACCCATTTTTCAGATTTCTTCTTCTTAATTAGTTGGGCCTAATTTGCTAAGAATATTGTAATGGTCTTGGGCTCTATTTATATCCTTCTTGGGCTGATCATATAGTCCATTTAGAATGCCAAAACATGGATCCAAGTTACATCCTTAATATAGATTTTATTCAGAATCGAACTTGGATAAATTCGACGTCCAGCCTCGTCGCCGTTTAACTTTCAAATTTAAGCTAAGCAAGTAGGTGACTCACCTGCTAGCTTATTAAGTCCTACAAGGACCTCAATTCTCTTACTTCATTTTAAGGCCGTAATCTCCTCAATTCGACACAAAACATGTATACACTTGACCCTCTTAAGCGCTAGACGCACATATAGCCCATTATCACGAGATTCAAGCACTTTTGAAAATTAGCGCTAATTTGTCCAAACCATGCCATGTTTCATTTGCATTGTGTGAATATTGTAAGTTGTAGGGTGTTACATTTACCCAATCCGGACAATTGACCTTGTCGAGCAAGAGAACCCGCAGGATAATAAGGAGGAGATTGACTAGTGATTGACTAGATTCCTGAACCAATTATGGCTAGACCAGTCTAAGACATGGAAATTCCACATACTACTAATGTTACAATTTTTTTTTGAAAACTAGAACCCAGTAGATGATGGGAGCTTAAGCAGAACATGGTACAACTTTTGCATTCCACCGGGCAGTTCATAGGGTTGTGACATGAGGATCCCCAAGTTCATCTATGAATTTTTTTTTGGAGATTGCTGATACATTCATTCCTCATGGAGTAAATACTAACTATAGGAGGATGACCTTGTTTCCCTTTTAACTGTATGGGGAAGCAAAAAGGTTGTCACGCCCCGAGAGGGTACCTTAGATGTGGTCAGCATTCAAAGACTATTGCTAGTCCCTAAGCGAACTACTTGGCCTTATCACATTAATTCAGTTAATAATTATCATACCAGCGGAAGACTAAAGATAAATAAAGGTGGAAAATCTCAATTAAAGGTAATGAAAACAAATCAACAGGACTAGTACGAAAGAAACTAGTCAGACAATATCTAAGTCATCATCCTAAATCTAGTCTATGAAGCCTTTATCTAAGCTATCTAAATGGTGCCATACCAGACCCATTGCTATCTCTAAACAAAATAAATAAGTTTAAAAGTCTGACTCTAAAGCTAGATGAAATAGTATGCATCCCCCGAACTTGAGGAGGTCTTACCAATCAGCTGGAATAAGAGTAAGATCTTCAATGAATCGCCTGTTGATGACCTCTAGTAACTATCTCTTTATCGAAAAGATACATGCCCAAGTGGACGTCAGTACATGAAATGTACGAGTATGTAAAATAGTTGAGTGAACCATATATAGGTAGAATAACAATAACTCAAAAATTCTCAATAAAGATGTCATATGTCTATCTAAATTGAGAATAAAAAGTATACAATGACCAATCAATACAATTCAAGTCTATCCGATCTAATCAAGTTAGAGTACTATTATTATGAAACTCATCTGGGAGTTATTTTTATCCGACAACAATCACTTATGAGCCAGTAATTACATAAAAATCTCCGCAATCTTTTGATACTTACCAGGGTAATGAACGAATTGATCCATCATACATTCAATATATCAAGTCCTCTATTGTTTCAGGGACCTATTAAGGGGAACTCACTCAATTTGGTGCTCGATACTCTTCCAAAGACTCAATGCTCATAAGACAATTATTCTCAATCAAACTATCCTTAGTGGATATTTGTCAACTCAGTTTATCACATCAAGTATCAACTCTTTGGTTACATTCTTTTAAGGTTCAACTATTGACTTATAGATACTCTGTCATGCATCATGCTAACTTATAATATTCAGGAAAATAAAAGTAGAGTTAAAGCATTTAGGGATTCCAAAGGCCCTTTAAGTTCAAATTATACTCATGCATACTCATTTAAATAAAATGTGTAAAAATAATCAGAATTCATGCTAGGGTTCATGTAGAAAAGTAAAATCATCTATTTCAACTATTTATGATTGATAATGGTATAACAGAATTAAAGGCAATAGGAAGAGCTTATACTTGGTCAATGGTCGTACTTGTAGCAAGATAGATAGAGCTATAGTGAATACTGAATGAATGCTGAGCATGGAGCAACATGAAATTACAATTATGGAACCAGGACTATCCGATCACTCTCCTTTGAGTTTGGAGTTAGGTAGAACTAACAACAGCAAGCATAAGGCCTTTAATCAATTCTACAACTGAGCATCCTGAGTTTCCACAAAAGATTGAAGAAGCATGGAGTAGTGGAAATCAAAAGAACTTGTAGACAATATGGGAAAAGCTCAAGAAGGTGAAAATCTGTCTCAAGCAACTTAATAATAATGAATTCAAAGAGGTGAGTAGCAAAGTGGCTAAACTAAGGGATCAATTGCAAGAGATCCAAGAAACCATGTAGGATTGATCAGCAGTAATACCTACCAGACAACATGGAAAAGAGATACAAATATATCTAAAAAAGTGGAGTCTGATTGAGGAAAGTATCATGCAACAGAAATCAGAGTACAATGGTTGAAACTAGTGGATGCTAACACAACTTATTTCTTATTGAGTGTCCAAAATCACAATCAATAGTCTCATGCTCACTAATGGAAGTAAAGCCCAGACACCGGATGGACTAGAATATGAAATAATCTCATTTTATGAGAATCTACTTTGTAATGCGACTTGAAATCTACCTTGTCTGAATATCACTGTTATGGTAAATGGCAACATATTAAATAGAGAACAACAATTATTTTAAGCTGCAAAATGTGACAAAGGAAGAGATAGAGTTCGAACTTGATGGTGTTAGTGATAAAAAGGCTCCTAGTCATGATGGTTTAAATGCTTATTTCTTCAAAAAGACATGGCCAATTATAGGAGTAGATGTTATTCAACTTGTGCTAAATTCTTTTGAAATTAGAAATATGTATCCATCCATCAATTGTACAATCTCAACTCTTATTCCATCGGTTGCTACTCCTACAAGGATAGGGGAGTATAGACCTATCACTTGCTGCACAGTAATATAGAAGATTATTTCCAAAGTCATCACAAATAGTCTGCAAAAAGTAATGAACTCCTTTGTTGCTCCTAGCCAGTCAACTTTCATTCCAAGTAGACCAATTAATGACAATATAATACTAAGCCATAAACTAATTAACGGCTATGGAAGGAAAAGCATCTCTTCTAGATGTATGCTCAAAGAGATGTGAGGAAGGCCTATGACTAAATTAAGTGGACATTTCTTTAACAAATTTTTCATGGAATGAGGTTTCCTAAAGCTATTATGAAATGGATACTAAAATGTTTCACTTCTGTAACATATTCTGTCCTGGTCAATGGAAGGAATACAAAACCATTTCAAGCACCACGAGGGGTAAGACAAGGAGATCCTCTATCACCTTTTCTCTTTGTGTTGGCTATGGATTATTTGACAAGGTTATTTAGGAGTTTGCATACAAATCCTGAGTTTCATGATCATCCAAGATGCAAGAAATAGAGGATTATTCAACTCAGTATTGTTGATGATCTGTTGCTATTCTACAGAGGAGATGTTGAATGTGCTAAGAGATTGTACAAGTGCTTCCAATTATTCTCTAAGTCCTCAAGGCTTATGGAGATGGGAGAAAAGCAATGTCTATTTTTGAGGGGTGAAACAGGAGGTCCAAGAATTAATTCCGCAGACACTATAATTTTCTATAAGTGATCTACCTTTCAAGTAACAGGGGGTTTCTATGATCACTAAAAAGATATCTATTGTGAAATGCAAGCCTCTCATTGATAAAATGATGAGTAAAAAGGTTACTAACTAGACCACCAAGTTTCTATCCTAGGCTGGAAGGGCTCAATTGGTTAAACATGCTTTGTTCTCTATTCAAACTTTTTGGGCTCTAATCTTTGCCTTACCAAATAAGATCATACAAGTTGTAGAAAGCATTTGCATAAAATCTCTATGGATAGGAAATGTAGATGCCTCAAAGAGAGTAGTTATAGCATGGGAAAGATCGTGTTGGCCTAGGTCTAGTAGATGACTAAATTTTCTTAATCTTTATACATGGAATAATGCTACAATAGGTAAATTTTTGTGGTATTTATACAAAAAGGACAAGTTCTTGGTTGAATGGATAAAAAACTACTATGGTAAATAGGGATTATTGGGTATGCAGGCTAAGTAAGCATCTTGGTTAGTTCAAAGAATTTTCAAGACTGATAGACACCTCCAAGTTGCTGGTTATACGGAAGAAACACTAGTACGTGTTCTATTTTACTCCATTTAAAATATGTATGACAAATAAGAGGTGATATGGAGGAAACTTATTTAGAAAAGCTACAAAATTCCTAAATGGTTGTTTATATTATTCTTGGCATTGATTAGAAGACCTGCTACAAAGGATAGACTGGCAAAATGGGGGCTGCTAGACAATATTACCTGCTTACTATGTCATATACAAAATTTGAGTACTCATTCACAACTGGAGTATGGAACAAAATACTTTCTTGGCAAGGGATACAAAGAACAAGCATGTCGTGGAGTCAGGAAAATACAATGGGCATTGACAATCATGAAGGGAAGGAATGCAGCATTACAGGTTTATAAGATGAAAGTGGCTGGCACTATATATCATCTATGGATGGAATGTAATCTTAGAGTATTTCAGCAAAGACGTAGGACAATGGAAGCCATTATTAGGCAGATTGTGTGAGATGTTCATGGTAGAGGATCCCATCAAGTTAGCTTAGGAAAAAGCTATGTGAACTTAATGTCTGTCCTTAGTTCCACCTTTAAGTAGTGAATTTGAGTTGTAATTCTAGCATGACTTAACATTTATACATAAGTATGCTGGCCTGTTGTTATGTAATGTTCACTTAGGTAAATAAAATCTAACTTTACCAAAAAAAAGTATTTAATTCATAAAACTGTGATTCATGCAATATTATATAAGAATACATTAGAATTTAAGAAAAACCCTTCAAGAAACATCTATGAAAAACACAATTCATTCACAATTCCACCAATTTGGGTTATGGGGTACATAGAAGAATAGAATCCATAGTCTAGCAAACTTTATATACCTGGAAGTTTTGAACCTTGAACCAGCTTGGAAAAACTCACAGGTTATCTTCAAATCGTAACCTTTTTCTCCGTTTGAATCTTGCTCTAAGTTTGAGAGAGTGTTTTAGCATAAAAGGATTGAACTGACATGTTTAGGACTTTATTTAGGTGTAAAAACATTAGGTTTAGGCTTTGAATGAGTGGGAAGAGACCAAAATAACCTTTTGTAAAAAGCTTCCAAAGGTTGTTTATGGGCCCGCCTATGACTTGTAGGGACCCTTCTATAAATTTTTGGGCAAATTTTGAGGTCTCTGGGTTACTTCCCCAAGCTCAATCTATACCCGTCGAAGTTTGTATGACCCGTAGGTTGGTTTGTAAAGTCTGGGACCAAAGGAATGGATTTTCAGGACTTTTTTCCATGAGTTAGTAGATGTATCGTATCTTTTTCCATGAACTATATTGGGTTTTGTATAACAAGTCTGCATGTGGCAGTCTCTAATAAAATGCTCATAACATTTGACTCCAAACTCTAAATGTGGTGAAATTAGTTTCATTGGAAGGCTAATTCAAAGACCTTTTATTTTGTAGGTCATATGCCACCTAATTATTTTTGTGCTAAGAGTTATGATCATTTAAATTCGACCCTTATACAATCTAATACTAGAAACTCAATTTATAGGAATGTTTTGAACTTGACTATGTACTAGAGGTCCCTTATGAGCCTAATACGCTTCCACATATAAGAAAGAGGCTTGAAACATAGGTACATGCAAGACTAGAGTTATGGGGCATTACAATGGTGGTTACAAATTGATCGACCTAGCTTAATCACTTCATGGGATGAGTTAGCCGAAAAGTTCTTAATCAGATTCGTCTCATCTGAAAAGACAACAAAGCTTAGGAGTGAGGTCCTAAAGTTTAGACAAAAGCCACGAGAGAACTTGTACTAAACTTTGAACAGGTCCATGTTCCTCCTTATTAACTGTCTTCATCACTGCCAAGTTAATGAGGTATTGGCCCATACCTTTATTGAAGGGTTCGAACCCAACACTAAGATTTTACTTGATTCTTCTACAGAGGGATAGGCTTAGAGAAGACATTTGATGTGCTATACACGCTACTATATCGCATTGCACAAGGAAATCCTGAGTGGTATGGTGGATCTAGTAGACTGGTAGTCAAAAAACCAGCAAGTATGTTAGAGGTAGATGCAATGACCACCTTACAAGCCCAAGTATCAACTATGGAAAACATGCTGAGCACCATTTCGATAACCTGTCATTGGCTAGCAACAAGCTTAGGTAAACATGGTCCACTAACGACAAAATAATTGGTATGATGTTTGTGGTGGTAGAGATCACATGACTAAGTATTGTGGGTTGAATCTCAAGGCTGTCAACTTTGTAAGGAAATATGAGCAGAGGTGGCCAACATGGTTTTGGCAAAACTTATAACCCCAGTTGGAGAAAACATCCAAATTTCTCCTAAAGGAGGGGGTAATCAACAACATCCAAGACCACGTCAATACAGACCACAAGGGGATGGATGCTTTTACAATCAGCAAGCATAGTAGCCTACAAAGTAAGTAAATACCAGAGGTATGAGTGATAGCAAAGTGTTGAGACAAAAATTCTGGCTAATAAGCAAAGGTAAGATGATGAAATTCACTAGAATAGATAGGTCCTTTAGAATCTTGAAAACCAGGTTAGGCAACTAGCAAGCATAATCAATGCCTTAGACCTAAAGGTGGCTTGCAGGTGACATCGATCGCAACTAAAAGTAGGTGAATGCTGTGAGCATAAGAAGTGTGAAGTTGCTGATAGAGTTGGTCCCAAAGCATAAAAGTATGGATAACTCTAGTACAGAGAAAGAAGACAAGGTTGGAAATCTCATCCTTTCAAATGTTGAGGTTGAACCAAATCGAAGGCCTCCTCATCCTTTCCCTTAATAGTTTAAAAAGAAATAGGAGAGAGTGCTTCCAAAAGTTTATTGGGCTCCTAAAACAAGAATAAATTAACTTACCTCTTATTGATATTTTATAGGGATCCCAAAATATTCCAAGTATGTGATAGATGTTGTAGCCAATAAGAGCAGATTAGCTGAGTTTGAAAGTTTGTCACTCTCTAAGGAGTGTAGTTCTAAGATCTTGAATAAGGCAAAGTTTCCAACTATATTAAAGGATACTGGAAGCTTCATTGTTCAAATGGCAATTGGAAGTTGTTTGAATACCAAAAGGTTATGTGATTTGGGTGGGAGTATCAATCTCGTACTAGTTCTATGTTTAGAAAGTTAGGTCTTGGAGACCCTAAGCACACTACAACCGCTACAACTTGTAGAACGTTTGATGGGTAGAACGAACGAGATTATAGAGAATGTCTTGGTCCAAGTAGGGTCACTCATTTTGCCAGTGGACTTTATCATCCTTCACTTTGAGCCTGACCTAGAAGTTTCTTTTATTCTAGGGCACCCATTCTTTGCAATAGGAAGGGCGTTGATAGATATTGCGGTCGGGCGATTGACTTTGTACGCTCATGATAAGGTAAAGGTATTTGATGTCTACCAAGAATTGAAATTGCCCACTATATATGAGGATTTTGTAACCATTATAGTGTTAGATATAGTGGTTGCAGTCAATCAAATTGAAATAAAGTATCATCTAGGGAAGGTGCTAATGAATCAAAGGTTAGTGGATGACCTTGAAGATAAAGAGATTGAGAGTTTTTTGAACAATCACAATGTCAGCATGCTTAAGAAGGTGGGTGAACCATTTGATAAGGTGTTGGGTCCCCCACCCAATCTCTCTATCCAAGAATCTCCTCAGTTAGAATTGAAGCCACTACCCTCCCATCTTAGTGATATTTTTCTTGGTGACAATAACAGCTTACTTGTTATCTTGTTTGCTTCCTTATTTGTAGACCAAGTTGATGCTGTTATTGCTGTGTTGAAAAAGAGAAAGAGGGCTATTGGTCGACAAATATCAAATCTTCATAAATCAGCCTAGCCCTGTGCATGCATCAAATATTCATGGAAGAAAATCTTAAGCTGATTGCCTAACCACAAAGAAGGCTGAACCCTCTCCTGAAAGAGGTGGTAAAGAAATAGATAATCACATGGTTGGATATTGAGATCATTCATCCTATTTCAGATAGCCAGTAGATGATCCCAGTACAGTGTGTCCTAAAGAAAGGTAGGATAATAGTTGTCAACAATAAGAAAAATGAGCCCATTCCCACCTGAACAGTCACTGATGAAGAATATGCATGGATTATAGAAAGTTAAATGATGCAATGAGAAAATATCACTATCCAAAGTTGTCCATCAATCAGATATTGGACAGATTGGTAGGGTAAGAGTATTACTTCTTCATGGATATATACTTGAGATACAACAAAATCACCATTGTCCTTGGGGATTAAGAAAAAGCTATTTTCACCTGCCCCTATGTCACATAAGCATTCAAGCACATGCCCTTTGGTTTGTGCAACACACCTACTATATTCCATAGGTGCATGATGGTCGTCTTTCATGACATGGTGGAGGACTTTGTCGAGATGTTCATGGATGACTTTTCGATGTTTTGAAAGACTTTTGAGAGATATTTAATCAATGTGGCCAAGGTATTAGCTCGTTGTGAGGAGTCAATTTAGTCCTAAACTGGGAAATGTGCCATTACTTAGTGAAGGAAGGAATAGTCTTCGGACATAAGGTGTCAAAGAATGGATTGGAAGTTGATAGAGCCAAGATTGAGGCGATCGAAAAGCTACCTCTACCTATTTCAGTTAAAGAATTTCAAAGCTTTTTGGGGCATGTCGAGTTGTATCGCAGATTCATCAAGGATTTCTCTAAGATCTTAAAGTCATTGTGTGATCTACTAGAAAAAGAGGAAAAGTTTAACTTTGATGCTCCTTGTTTGTAGGCTTTTGAGATCTTGAAAAAGAGGTTGGTTGAAACGCGTATCTTGATGACTCTAAATTAGGAGCTCTCGTTTGAGCTAATATGCAATGCTCGTGGCATGACAGTAGGTGCTATTCTGGGTCCACATAAGAATAAGAATTTCTATTCAATATACTACACCAGTAAGACTTTGGACCCAACATAGTGCAACTATACTATTACAGAGAAGAAGATGTTGGCATTGGTGTTTCCCTTTGATAAGTTTTGATCTTACTTAGTGGGTACCAAGTTTATAGTGTTTACTGATCATACAACTCTAGGGTACTTGTTCAATAAGAAAGATGCCAAACCTAGACTAATCAGATGGATCCTTTTGTAACAAGAGTTTCACATCGAGATAAAGGACCGAAAAGGGTGTGAGAATTATATTGCAAACCACTTATCTAGGTTAGAAATTGATAATCTCATTGCAGAACAAGGTGAGATCAGAGAGGAGTTCCTAGATGAGCAACTCTTGGCTCTAAAAATGGAGGAGTTACCATGGTATGCAAACATTATTAACTATTTGGTAAGTAGGGTATTCCCACCTGATATTACAAGCTAGAAAAAGAAAAACTGGCCCACGATGCCAAGTCCTATGTATGGGATGAGCCCTACCTCTTTAAATAGGGCACAAATAGAATGGTGAGGAGATGTGTACCAAACATTGAGACATGTCAAGTTCTTGAGAGATTCCATGCTTTACTATATGGACGATATCACAGAGGAGAGAGAATGGCCCACAAGGTATTGCAATGTGATTTTTCTAGCCTACTTTATTTAAAGATTCTATTAATTATGTTAGGAATAGTGATTCATACTAGCAGATAGGGTTTATATCCATGATCCATGAGAAGCCTCTGAACAATATACTAGAGTTTGAAGTCTTTGATGTCTGGGGGATGGACTTCATGGGCCATTTTCTCCATCTTTTGGGAACCAATACATTCTTGTGGCTATGGACTACATGTCTAAATTGGTTGAGGTTGTAGCATTATCAACAAATGACTCCAAGATGGTAAGCAAGTTCATAAAAGAGTAGATCTTCACAAAGTTAAGAACTCCACGTGCTATAATCAGTGATGGAGGGGCACACATCATAAATCACACTACAAAGAACCTGCTTGTAAAATATGGAATCTGACACAAAGTTGCTACAATATATAACCCATAAAGGAGTGGACATATGGAAGTGTCTAATTGCAAAATGAAGCAAATCTTGTAGAAGACTATCAATTCTACAAGGAAAGATTGGGAACCAAAGCTAGATGAAGCTCTGTGGGCATATATGATAACTTACAAGACACTAATTGTGATTTTACCATATAGAATGATATGTTGGAAGGCATGTTATCTTCTTGTAGCGCAAGAGCACCAAGCATATTGGGATATTAAAAAGCTAAATCTAGATCTAGAGTTCGCGGGTCGTAAGCTCTTAAAATAATTGAATGAGTTAGATGAGTTTCAATGGCAAGCGTACGAGAATGCCAAGCTCTACAAGCAGAAGATAAAGAAGTGGCATGACCCTCATATCATCAAGCACACTTTTGAACCTGGTTTCAAGATACTTCTTTTCAACTCACATTTGAAACTCTTTCCTAGTAAACTAAGGTCCAAATGGAGTGGACCATATACAGAGGTACACATAATGCCACATGGTGTAGTAGAGCTTCTCAACAACTGGAATAAGCTATTTCTTGTGAATGAACAAAGGGTCAAGGACTATTTTGGTGCTGATGTTGACCGCGAAGAGGAGACCACTGACTTGGCCATTCATGAATAAAGATGATTGTTGAGTCATTCCTGACGGTAAATCAGGCGTTGCACGAGTGGTAATTTATGGTGAATTTTTCTTTTATTGATTTTTTTATTTTTAATTCTTAGAATAAATTGTTTTAAAAAATATCCCGCCAAAAAAGTGTCATCTGACACAAAGTGCTAATTCACGACCAGTGCGCATCGCGGACCTTGGCACTTTGTGTGCAAAATTTTGTCGTTGTCAATTCCTATTGATCCATTTGGAATTTTTGGATCTTTTTAGCTGGATTAATTTATTTTTATGTTTTATAGCATAAGTAGGTGTTTGAGAATTTTTTTTTCCGACGCTCTAAAATAATTTTTTTCAAATCTCCTAAAAACTCCTTATCTAGAAGAATATGCGCCTATCATAGACACGTGCATTACCAGGTGAGTCAAGATTTCATGAAAAGGAAAAAAAAAAGCAAATTACAAGTATGCGAGAGACCCATGTCACAGACCTGTCGGAGTAGTGTAAAACTTTGCAATTTTTACCCAACCCAATCCACATTCCCCTTGCTATTTAAACTCCCAACTTTTCTCTTTATTTTTTTGCAACCCCAACCCTAATTTACCATATTTTCTCACTTTTTTCACCTATATTCTCCCAACTTTCAAACCTCTACGTTATGTACTTCAAAGGCACAAGTATTTTTCTTATTTTGTTTTCTTGTTTCTCAGTTGCACAGGTATGTTTCTTCCCTTTTTAGCTTGAGATTTTTATAGGTCATGGTTATGGTGTACATTTTAGTTGTTGTGGAACCCTTTTTGCGAATGTAAGTTAAACTTTATGCTTCTAATCACTAAGGAGGAGTTTTCTATGCATAAACTTCGCATATTTTGTGCAATTGTCAATGGGTGTGATGGGTTGAGCCCTAGGCAAAAATTGGGGCAAATTTACATGGGTTAATTTTTGTGCATAACAGTTAATCATTTTTGTTTGGTGCTTTCGTGTTTACCCCATGCTATGTGTAACCCAATGTTGTTAATCATACATTGTGGGGCTTGTTCTATTGTTTATTTGTTCCTAAATTGTAATGATTGTCTATGATGGACAATGTTCTTGTAATTGTGGCTGAAAATAAGTGTGGGGTGAAGGTCCATTTGGCACCCTATTTTTGGAGGTTGGTTTGTTGTTGAGGTGACTTGGTGAGGATATTCTGGGTGGACTTGGGGAAGTCTGAGTACCCTTTCAACCCCGTGATTTGAACCAAGTGTGGGGTAGCATTGTCGGGTTATTACATAAGTAGGGCCTATGTTTTGGTTTGGATATAACTTGGCAAATATGTTCTCTATAGATTCTTCATAGCATCTAGAGCAAGCAGGGCAGGAGGATATGGGGCCCTAAGAAATAATAAATGAACTAGAGGGTCCTAGATATGCTCAAGGCTCCTCCACACCTATGGGGTTAGACCCCTAGATTTGGGCTGAGGGAGTGACACAAAATGGGAGAGGTGGTATAGCACCCATGATGAAACCAAATACTTTTCAAAAGTACCCATTGATGCTGATAGCGTGGCTCACAATTCTCCAACCATTTACCAGTAGTGCATGGAATACCACTCAAGTTTTCTTTTATGGGAAAACCCAAGGATGCAACTTGAGTTTGATCTGGGAGTTCTATGCTAACATACAACTAGAGGCTTATTCTCAAGTACTGATTATGAGAGGGTTGTAGGTCAACATAACCCCCGTGGCTATCAATGCTGTATTAAGAACCATGAATGTTAACTTTAGGACATTTACTGAGCTACAGATCAAGCCTCCATATATGGATATCAGTCACATTTTTCCAAATACAAAATTCCACGGCTAAGTAGATTTTCCATGACTACAAATGATATCACCAAGAATTTCCTTTTTTCTATATGAATAAGGAGGCCTGGGTTTGGTCAAGATTATCGTACATGCTATCTTTTTGGGCTTGCACTTTATTGGGATTACTCGAGACAAGGTTTATTTGGCATGTGCCATCATGAAGAGAGCTAAGCTTAACTTTAGGGCCATCTATAAGTCATCAATAAGAAAGACTTGTGTTCACAAAATGTGCAAGTATGCTTTTGGTGGTCTAATCACTTAAGTTTGCAGGCGTGTAACTATATCAAAGGAGTCCCTGGATTACTTCTCATAGATTGGGGCCCAACCCTATTGTGTCAATAACACTAAGGGGCCAGATATCTGGATGGGTTGATTGTAGGTCAGATGTATAGGCTTCAGAAGCTACACGACAAGACTAGTGGCAGACCTTCCACTTAGGTTGAGCTTCACGAGGTGGAGGCCTAATATTCGTTGAATGACCATGCTAATGTTGTTTTGCATATTAGACCTTAGTTTTTTGAATGGAAGATGATGTGCCCATAGATGCTGAGTTTGGTAGGGAGACATTAGATGTGGATAATGAGGAAGAGCCTGCTAAGGGCCTATCACTGAATATGCATGGAACTCGTGCACCTGCTGTTGTCCCCACTTATTTCATATCATTCAACATTGAGTGTAGTGTCATGTTTAAGTATAGGGTGGGAACACATCTTTATTTTTATGTTTTCTATTATGTTTATTCTAGCCATATATAATTTAGACTATGTTTTTGGCTTTATCGCTTTAGAGAATGCTTTTATTTATTAGTTGGGTTGTATTTAACTGCATTGGTGTTTTATGAATGTTTGGATGGTTAAATGTTAGCTTTTGTGATTAATGTTTGGTGTTCTGAATATCTAGTTTTATTAGTCATAGTTAAGTGACAGTGCCCTATGATGGATGGATGATGGTCGTCCTAAGAGTTTTTGTCAAATTGTAAGTCTCATATAGAGTGTCGGCAGTTGTAAAAGTACAATATTGCGTAGTGGATTTGAGTGGGAGAAAATTCAAAAATTTGAATGACCCATGTTCTCACTTTTAGACCTTATGAATGCATGCTTAATATTGAATTCTTGTGAATGTGATAGTTTTCCTCTTGTGAAATCTGTGATAAAAGTGTGCTATGTGAGGGTGAGCTTGATTGTTTATCCTTTTGCAATGATTGCCAAAACTTGCCGGTATATGGACTAAACTAGGTCGGAGTAGGATGAGGTGGAGAGGATCTAGGAATTTTTTTAACTCCTATTTTTAGACCCTCTTGTTCACTTATCCTGATATAGTTACCCCTTGTTAGCCTATTAAGCCTTAACCTTATTCTTTGGATCACCACATTTCAAGCCAAATCTTGTTTGTTCTTAAGTCGTGCTTTTGATACCAATAACCTAATTGCTTTAGCATGGAAAAGATTAAAGAAACCAAGCTTGAAAATTTACTCCTAATAGAGGTCATGGTAAAAAGAGAAAGTAAAATTTTGAAAATAAATAGGGACCTATCGTAGTTTGGTATTGTCCCTGCGAAAAAGAATACATTGGTCAGTTCCAGTGGTTAGATTAATAAATGCAACTACTATATGAAGATATAACATGGCAGGGGTATTGATATTAAGTCTAGAAAGAAGTAAAATGTGAAAGGAAAGAATGCTTAAAAGTGAAGGTAGTTTAGTCTAAAGCACTTTGGAGCTGAGCACTGAATCATATCCTTAGAATCACTAGCCACCCACATTTAGCCTATATTACAACCAGATAAAAGCCTTATGTGATCCCCTTAATTCGACTCTTACTTTAGTGAAAACCTACATTAAGGGCAAGCCTCTGAGAATTAAAAACAACATGAGATATCTTTTGGGAGAGCGAGAGTTGTGATGGTACCCATTGATTTCCTTCAGCAGGTTTTATTGTGGTGTGTATACTTGGGCATAATTTATCTTGTGAGGGCACATGATTTTTGAAGGATTGATGACTAGCATAAATTTAGCATGAGTCTATGTGCATCAGAGATTCAGATTTTGAGGAGTGGTGTAATTTGAATGTGTCAATTTGATTATGCAATGTGGATACAGGACCATATGTAATATTTGTCCTTTACTTACTACCTAGTGTTCACATGCATGTGTCTTAATTTGTCTAAGGATGAATAAAGCTCTAAATATGAGGTGGTGATCTTACATGTATTTATATGCCTAGTTTGCCAATTTTTCCCATGTACAGAGCCTAGTGAGAGAATAAATTCATAGATTTTAGGTGCTTTTAGGGTAATTTTGCCTTATCTTGCTAATTCTTGGCTAAGAGAACTTTTTCAATGTGCTTTACAAGTGTTTAAGAAGATATGCGTGTTTGTGATAATATCCAGAAATTGAGGAAGGATACAACCGCACAACGGAGCTAAAAAGTCAGCCAACCTAGGAAAAGGAGAGAATTTTGCATCATGGACCAATACAAAGGGTTGATGGGTTTTTAAAGGAAGACAAAAAGGCGGAAAACACAATGGAGCACAAGTCCGGGTCGCGGACTTGAGAGCAGAGGAGTCAAAATTGGTAGAGTTAGCAGGAAATGTAAAAATGCATATCGGGATGACAAGTCAGACTTTGGAGACATAAGGGCAAATTTGGAAAAATGAGATTTTTAGGTTTAAATATAATTTTATACATTACTTTTAGTATTGAACATTGCTGGGAAAGGAGGATAGACAACGAAAGCTCTATTTTAGGGTTAATTTGGTTCATTTTTGTTCTTTTAAATCTATTCATGAATGTTTTTGAGATTGTTAGTGTATTTAAAATGGACAATGAGTGGCTAATCTCCCATATTCTGGGATTTTAGCCACAGATTATGTTATAAACTTTAAATTTTATATGTTATGAATGGGTTTTCATTTAATTACTCCTCTATGCCTGTAATCTATATTTCATAGTCTGACCAACTTTGAGATAGTGTTGCTTCCCTAGCACACGCAAGTATATGTGATCAACCCAAGTAATATAGTGACTCTTTTCAGAAGCTAGATGTCGAATCCAAAGGACTTGTCAATTAATTACTTCTTAAGTTATATTAATTCTAATTATTTATTTAAGCAGTAAACCAATTAACCAAAAGAGATATTTTTACACAATTAGTGAATGAATCAATCTAAGTTTATGGTTTAGCTAATAATCATGTTTAGCCTCACTTTCATCAAATTATTTAATTATGTAGTTGTTGCTTCACAGGGTTAAAATTACCTGAATAGGGTTGCACGCCTCTGCTGGCTTACCGTTATTGACTGCCTAACTACATCATTGAGCGAGGATAGACAAATCAATAAAAGTGCTTTAATGTTATCTTCCTATATCATGAACCAAGCGAGGTGCAAGAGTAGTTGTCATAAGTCTTTCGTATACAAATCAATCTAGTTTCCTAGTTTCACAAGCTCCCTATACTACTATGTTCTATTCATTCTAATATCTCTTGAATCCATAATGAACAACTAATTTACTTCCTAGTTGGCTAGACTATGAAGTATAGATAAAGGCAATATAGGAACAACCAATATGATAAACAAATATTTCGAATCAATAATGATTAAACAATCATCTTATAAGCTACCATAATCTTAGAATGAGAAGTTTAACTTTATATAGACCTGAAGAAATTACTACAAATCATTTAAAGATAAATAGAAAAATAAATATTAATAGAGAAGAAAAGATGAAACTAAAATTGTGTGGCCTGCACGACTACTTCTATTTCTCTTTAGGTCAAAAGTTATGTAAAACCTAATTTTATGGAATATTTATAAGTGTAGGAACAAACCCCAAATAAAATAATTGAGTCCAAAACAAATTAGGATACTCAAATCTAGAATAAAATTGGACAGCTTCATACCAAAAAGTATGTCGTCTTCAATAATTATTTACTGCCACGTGGTAGTTTATTGATTTTCAAGTTGTAATTTTTCCCCTGCATATGTATAATAATATATATTATCATATTCAATTTAATCCATGAAGTTGTCTGCTTGGGTTTTCTTCTGTAATCTTTCCTTTTTAATTCGTTTGAGCTCCAAATCTCTTCATTTTCATGCCAATTTAATCCTATAAAACAAATACACAATTTAGCACAATTTATAAAATTTATGTCCAAAATAAATAAATAAATAAAAGTATTAAATATGAGGTAAATAATGACTAAAAATATGTATTTTTGCCCTCAAATCAGATAGAATTGTTGTCTGTTCTAGATTCGAAAGATGTTGAAGTAGATTGAATATAGGGTATATAAAGCGTGTTTGTCTACGAGGCTAGATGACTCATGTATGAGATACTTGTGACACCTACCCATACATCTCGCTTGGGTCATATGTAGAAAGATAGTCTTAATGCATTCATAGTGATCATGTCTATCCCTGCTCAATGATGTAGTTAGATTGTCAGTGAGCTAAGTAAAGGCATAAAACCCTGCCTGGTATATTAAACCCTATGACTCAGTAATTAGAAAATCTAGAGTTAATGATTGAGAGTTGGAGCTAAAGTAAATGTCAAAATGGTTACAACCCTAGAATCTCATTTAAATTGATAATCACCCAGTAACCATTTGATCATAGTTTAGTTTATTTTAATATTCTAATAGAAATAACAAATACTTAGTTTTCTTGAAAGAAAATGCAGTGTGTAATCACTTTTTGTTGGTAATTGAGAGCTAATTAATGTCCCTTAGGTTCCATATCCTGCCTCTCTTAGAGCCACTGTATTACTTGGTTGACCACATACACTTATGTGTTCTAAGAAAGCAACATTAACCATAGGTGGCATTTCAGCATATGTCTCAGGACAGTTTATAATGTCCTATCACTTCATCTTTAGTTTCTGTAGGCTGAGTTACCATCACCTCAGTTGTGTTCATTAACATACTTGTTTTGTTTTGGGCTAGTCTTTGTTTTAAATTAGCATAAACATATGCAATATTTGATTCCCCTAGTTTTCACCATTGCACTATTGACTTCTGTCTAATTATACTGTCCTCTATGTTTAGCCATTTTTGAAATGCCTGTTTTGCTAGTCGTTTAGATTCAATCCTCTCACAAGGTTGTCTTCGGGTTTACATACCTTGTTGTAAAACTTCTAGCTAGTTCCTGTATTTATGTAGTCTAGTGTGTTTAGTCTCTTCATTGTCTGCTTGACACTCTTCAAGTTTCCCCATATACTTGTCATTTTACTTCTTCCATATAGTTAAGAAAGTTTTTATGACTAGCAACATGGTTTTGGAATTTGAAAGGTCTAGATCTTCTATCTTCCTCTTGTGCTAGTAGTAGACAAAATGGAGCATGGTCAAAGCACCCAGGCTCTATGATTTGAATTTTATGTTGAGTCATTGTCATCATCCAGATAGTATTCACCAATCCCCAATCTATAATGATGTATATGGGCCTATTTGTCTAGGTATATTCTCTACCCCTTGTCCTTATTACTGTCATAACTGTGTTCTCTAAGAACTCTCTATAATCTCGCATCTCAGCTTTAGTTGGAGTATTTCTAATAGGTATATCTGTCGCTAACTTTATTTCATTATAATCCCTTGTAGAAGTCTACACCCTTGTTATTTACTATATATTAGTCTCAAATCAGTCCACATGCTTCCTCTTTCTCTTTGCATATGAAATCCATACATAATAGTAAGAGAAAAATTATAATTCAAAGCGGCAATATGAACTTTGGCATAAATGATTTGTGCAATCATAGATTCTAGAGTAACATTCACATTAGCAGGGTTCCACAATGCCAAAATCATTCCTCTAAAGCTATAGTTATAATTTGCCAACAATGGCCATCCAGGTGCAATCTTCCTCACCACTTTGCTCACATATTGCTCTTCTATTTTGTGCTCTACAAATTCTAGAATACCTATAATATTAGTACTAAGCAACATTCTAACTTCCTTTTTCTTGTACATTTTATTCATGCCTCTAATGCTTAATATAACTAGCTTCATGTGGGAAGTAATTTGGGATTGGTAGTACTTACTTTCTCATCATCTGGACCACTGATTTGCACATTAAGGATATTAAATTCATTCTCACTGTTGATTTCATTCTCTTGTATAGGTCTTTGTAACCTTTTAGTTGTTAACTTTCCTCTTGCCTCCTTCCATATTTCCTTCTCTTTTTTTGGAAGGATATACTGCATTTGGATTAATGATCGACTCATTTCAACTGGAGCGGTTTGACACACTTAAGCTTGTGTTTTTGTGGGTTCTACAGTAGTTTGCTCAACTTGTTTCCTTTGTCACTCCTTGTGAGGTTGTTGTATTATCTTTTGAGGAATAATATATTTCTTTATGTTGTTCATTGAACACTTATGACCAACTTTCAGACATTTAGGACAATATGGGATGCATTTATATATTACTTTTTGCTCGGTAGTTTTTCCATTTGTATTTTCTATCTTAATATTGAATAAAAGATATTTTGTTATGTCATGGTCGATCAACACTCTGCAAAAGAGATTTTAGCTACTTTTTTTGTGCATTCATCAGCATATAATGGAAGTCCTAAACCACTATTGATCCTACTTAAAGATTGCATTCCCCAGCAATTCAAAGGAAGGTTTGGGAATTTAATCCAAACTGGAATAGTCTTTAGGACTTCCTTGCTTAAATAAAAATTTAGAGACCATGCTTTCACAATAATTGGCTTATTGTTCAACACATGTGGCCTTGAATATCACTTCATCCCTATCTTCCATACTAGCAAACCAAACTAAAAAATATCTATCATTATGATAATATGTAGTAAGTTTCCTAATGTAGTTCCATTGACTATCAATATAAGTTTCCAAGCTTGCAATTGTTGGTGAGACTCATACTAGATACAGAATAAGAGAATTCTTCCATTTCTTAGTTTCTAGATCTACCTCCTCTCTACGCAGCTTCACTACTTTCTCCTCATTTTCCATCAAAGGAGCTATATAGTTCAATGTCATTCCTTTAGCAGTGAGATTATTACTTTGAAATAGTTTCATCTGTATTTCTGTTTCCTTGCCCTCCTCTTGGTGTTGAGCCTTTTCCACATTTAGATTGACCTTTGAGTTCCCTACCTCTAGCATTTTAATTTCATCACAATTTAAGAGAGTTGGCCATGTTGCTCCCTAAGCATACACAAGTTTATGTGGTCAAAACTAATAATATAGTGGCCCTTATTAGGAACCGAATGTTAAACCCGAAAGACTTAAATTAGATTTCAATTATAAATCAGAAATGATTGTGTTAAGTGGGTATTATCAGGAAATGATGAAAATTCTAAGTTAAGACTAAAATAACTAATTTAAATGACTATTGTCAACTTATTCTGAGGAAAATATCAATGTAAGCAAGATTCCAAAATTGTAACCATTTCGACGCATATCCTAGACTCAATACTCACACTTATGTTTGGGTTTCCTAATTATTGATTCATAAGGTTAAAACTACCTAAGCAAGGTTGCACGCCTCTACCGGCCTACCCTCATTGATAGCCTAACTACATCGTTAAGTGAGGATAGACATCATCAATGAGAATGCTTTAATGTTATCTTTCTACATTTGAATCATTCTAGGTGTATGGGTAGATGTCACAGGTCTCCCATATATTAATCGACCTAGTTTTCTAGATGTACAAGCTCCTTATACCTCTGTGTTCTATTTATTCTAACATCTCTCGAATTCAGAGTGAACAACAAGTTTACCCATGGTTGGCCATTCCATGAAGCATGGATGAAATAGATATAAGAATAATTAAGTGGAAACCTATTCAAAAATTGCAAATATCAAGAACTAAGACATTGTTTATTGCTATAATACTAGAATATGGGAAGAATAACCACTCATAATTGTTTCAAAATACATAAAAATGCTAAACAACATTCAAGAAAGGAATTCTAAGATGAAAAACCATAATTATAGAATGGAGTTCTCAGTTGTATCTCGTTGTTCCCTTGAAAACATATGATAAAATTCATTTTCTAAATTGAATATAAACCTAAAAATCCTATTTCTCACTTTTGCCTTTAAGTCTTCAAAGTCAATGATACGGACCAAGTTGTTTTTACTGTATTTCTGCAATTTAATGCTGACAGGGCCAAATTCTTAATTTCTTCTCCATGTTTGAGATGCGAACTTCAACCATTTTTATGCTTTGCGCCCTTATATCCATCTTTTCAGCTTACACAGCTTTTTGCACATATCCATGACGTAGACACAGGTACTTTTGTTGGAGTTACTGATTTCTTCACTTCATTCTGCAGTTGTTTGGATGTTATCATGACCCAAAATAGGTCGTAAGTGATACACGCACTTTCCACCTATGTGGGTGAACCAATGATGCAAATTCCAACCTATATTGGCAATTTAACTCATAAAATACGAAAATAATTGGAAGCTCAACTAATAAAAGAAGAAAATAATAAAATCGACTAAGTATATTACAAGACGTTCCCCGAAACCTGAAAGTCATCATATAAAGGACATCTAATCTTAAATACTAAGTCTAAGAGTAGCAATACTAAGATAAAAAAATAAAAATAGTTTATGTCTGAAAACTAAGGACATCATGTTATAACTAGTTGTCACGCCCTGGGAGGATACTCTAGACGTAACTGACACTTGGAGACTATTGCTAGTCCCTAGGCGAACCACCTGACCTGATTATATTTGTTCAATCAATCGATCAGCAGAAGACATTAGAGAATGATAAGTACTATAAGTGGGTTGCCATACCTTATCACATCTACATTAGAAATAAAGGCCATGGACCACAAGAGTAATCATCAACGTCGATCGCATGGATTGAGATTAAAGAAAACTCAGTTTAAAAAGAAAAGGGGAAAAGAACCCCAACATCAACCCATCATCTCTCTGTGTCTATGATATAGGGAGGTACTATGACATACCATGGCTACCACAATTCAAGAAATAACTCAAACATATGAAAGAAAGAAACATCCTCTGAATGCAGGAGAAGACTCACCACTTTTTGAAATTAGGGAACTTTGAACCTCAACAATTCGCCTGCTAAAGTCCCCTATCTATTGAATCTACATCATGCAAATATGCAACACCAAATGACGTTAGTACGTAGAATATACTATATATAAAACCAACTAAAAGCAAACAATATAACCAGGATAACATGGGACAACATCAGCTCATTAAGTACTCATCTCAGCTAAGGATAAGGAGTAAATAGTATTACATCAGTGTCAGTTAAGACTCATTCCATGACATCAACATCGAAGTACTATCAAGATAAAACCTATGTAGGAGTTTTTCTAACCAACAACCATCACTTATGAGCTGGTAACGATACAGCGAAGTGATGTCGTTGCCACATTTGTCTAGTACCTTGCTGGGGTAAAGAACATTATCTATCAGTGGATCCATAAATCTATCAAGTCCTATTTTGGGATTGAGGAAACATCCATTCTCATGGTCCAATCCTCTACTATGTTGGCCACATAGTGAATAGTATGATTGAGACTCACTCTTACCCATTTTACTACTTAATACTTCTCCTAATACTCAACATGATCATAAATTATCACTCTATCAAGAATTCCCATCACTTCGTCTCTTTTGGTTAAGAAACCTTAACTCATCTCATCATCTGTCAACTCAAGAAGTAGGATCATTCTGATATGATTAAATTCAATCCCCTTTAGACTCTAAAGATATTAACCTCATCAACATCAGGCATCAACATATTCATCTCAAGACCCGAACCACAACAACAAGGACACCTAAACAGTCAAGGCTCTAGACATCATCTCTAAGTTCATTCTTGAAGTCTTTAATAAAGAAGTCATGTAGGGTTTATAAAATCATACAATTAGTTCACTTAAATAATTAATTCAAGTTATGATAATCATTAATTTAAGAAAATATATGCAATATAAGAATAATTTTCAGTAAAACATTCAAGAGTTCTACAAACCAAACCCATCAACTTCAAGTATCAACCTACTACATTTATGGGGCACAGGGGGAGAACAATCTCATATTTTGGTTAGCCTTTACATACCTAGAATGAAGATTATCTTAACCTTCTACAAAAACTTGACCCTCAACCTTGAAATCCCCAAGTGTTTCTTGTCTTCTCTCTCAAGAATTTTTCATGTAGGAGTTAGAAAAATGAGTTTTGAAACCCTTAATATAAATAAAATAACTCTTAAACATGTTTTTGGGACTTAGGATAGGGTGGACAATGACCAAAAGGCCCTTCTTGTAAATAAAGAAATATTTTCATGAATTTTGCACTAGTCGGTGACGCGCCTGAGGCATGGACCAGTTAGTTTTTCCCAAAAATTCCTCTGATTGAATTTTATCTTCTCATAAATTTTTTTTAAAAAAACATAAACGTGAGTCCGTGCCCCAGGGGCGTTGTTCCCTTGCACGCACTCTCATTGTCCCCAAATTAATTAGCAAAAATTATTTCTTAATTCGATTGCTCTAGAATCAGGTCGAGACCATTTTTTCACTCAATTTTTTATACTGATTGCAAATTTGGTCTCAGATTTCTCATTCAAGTTTGGAAGATGCATAATGAACATGATGCCATCTAGGTGTATTTTAGTAATTTCACAGGGTGTTACATTATCTTCCTATTAGGATCATTCATCCTCAAACAATGAGTAAATTAAGGCACAAGTAGACTCAAGACTCATCTCAATACTCATTCGGGACATCTCAAACTTTCGACTATCAATCACCTTCTATATTTCTACATTGGACTCAAGAATAGAATAAACACATTAACTCAAGAGTGGAACTTCAATTAACTCAAGGATAGGGACATTACCTTCAATATCATCATCATGGTGGCACAAATAGGTGTGGGTATTTGATCTTCATTGCTTCCTCAGCTTCCCATGTAGCTTCCTCAATGAATTCATTCCTCCATAGAACTTTGATGGAGGTTGTCTCTTTATTTCTCACTTTATAAACTTGACGATCGAGGATTTGGATCGAAATCACCTCTAGGACATGCTATCCTTCACTCCCGTACTCTCAATTAGAACTACCAAGGTGGGATCTCCTATACACTTCTTCAACATTGACATTTGGAATACCATATGGATCCCATCTAGTTCGTAAGGCAATTCTAACTCATCAGCGACCTTCCTAATCCTTCTCAACCTCTAATAACCTTCACCTTCTCCATGGACTGGTGGACAAGATCAGGTCCAATCCATTTAGCTTCACCAACCTCAAAACGCCTAATCACTGACCTATACTTCCTCCCATACAAAACTTTATAAGGGGCTATTTGGATACTTGCATGATAGCTATTATTATAGGTAAATTCAATCAATGAAAGTGGTCATCCTAGTTTTCCTTAAAGTTAAGAATGCAATCACTCTATATATCCTCCAAAGTCTAAATCGTGCGATCTGCCTGTCCATCTGTCTAGGGATGGAAGGTCGTGCTCAAATTCACCTTCATACCCAACCCCTTCTTATAAGACCTCCAACATTGGGAGCTGAATTGAGCTCCTCTATTTAAGATGATAGACATGGGAACTCCATGCAACCTTAAGATCTAATGAATGTATATCCGAGCTATTCCTCAGTCTTATTAGTTATCTTGATAGCCAAGAAGTGGGCTGATTTAGTCCTCCTATCCATGATAACCTATATTGAGTCATGTTGCTTTCGGGACATTAGTAAACTGGTAATGAAGTCCATGTTGATCATCTACCACTTCCACTCTAGAATTTTGAAGTTCTAACCAATCCACATGGTCTCTAATGTTCAACCTTGACCTGTTGACAATTGGGGCACTTAGAGACAAATTCAGCAATGTCATTCTTTATTCCATTCCACTAATAGACTTCTCTCAAGTCATGGTATATCTTGGTGGAGCCAAGATGAATAGAATACCTGAAGTTGTGAGCTTCTGCCATGATTCTTTCTCAAACACCACCAACATTGGACACACACAATCTACCATGATACCTCTACACTCCATCTCCCTCTTGGGATAAAACCATCACATTTTTCTTGTGGACAACCTCTTTCAATTAGAACAAGATAGGATCTTTGTCTTGCCTTTTTTTACCTCTAACACCAAAGATGAAGTAGACCCATTTTGAACATTGACCCCACCTTCATTGTTTCTTTGAGTTTTACTCCCAGTCAAGCCAATTTGTCCACTTCCTTAGCTAATTCTTTCTTCCCTTCTTCCACGTGGACAGTGCTACCTATGGAAAACTTGCTAAGAGCATCAGCGGCAATATTAGCCTTACCTGGTGATAGAGGATGCTCATGTCATAGTCATTGAGCAACTCCAACCACCTCTTCTGCCGCCGGTTGAGCTATTTCTGACTGAAAACATATTGCAAACTCTTGTGGTCAGTGAATAATTCAATATACACTCTATACAAGTAGTGGCGCCAGATCTTAAGTGAGAACACCACTGATGCCAACTCGATATCATGCATTGTATAGTTCTTCTCATAAATCTTAAGTTGTCTGGAAACATAAGCTATCATCTTTCCTCTCTAGATTAGTATACAACCTAGTTGAACTCTTAATTTATCACAATATATGACAAAGTCTTCCATCCCATCAGCCAAAGTCAACACTAGCGCTATCGTCAATCTAGTCTTCAACTCCTGAAAACTCTTCTCACCTTTGTTGGACCACTGAAAGTTGACCTTTTTCTATGTTAGTTTGGTCAGTGGTGCAGACAAGGGAAAAACCCCTCATCAAATCTACAGTAGTGGCCTACCGACCCCAAGAAACTTCTTATGTCCGTTGGAGAGGCGTCCACTCTAATACCATCACTTGAGACAACATGACCTAGCAAGGCCACTGACTTGAGCTAAAACTCACACGTTTAAACAATGGCATACAATTCTTGATTTTTGATAGGAAGAAGGTAGCATCCTTCTCATCATCCTTAGAGTACACCAGGATGTCATTAATAAATACAATAACGAACATATCAAGATATAGTGTGAATACTCTATTAATCAAAATAGCCATACCTTGTCCTAAAGGCTATATTTGGAATATCACATTCCCTCGCTTTCAGCTGATGGTAACCCGATCTGAGGTCTATTTGGGAAAAACACATGGCAACCTGAAGTTGGTCAACTAGATCATCTATCCCGGGGAGAGGATACATATTCTTTGTTGTGATCTTTTTAAATTACCTATAATCTATGCACACTCTGATAGACCTATCTTTCTTACGTACGAATAGGTGAGGAGTACCCCAAAGGAGAGACACTAGGCCTTATGAATCTTTTCTCTAGTAAGTCTTTCAATTGCTCTTTCAATTCTTTCAATTTAACGGGGGCCATTCTATAAGGTGGAATTGATATGGGCTAGTTATAAGGGAGAACATCAATCCTAAAGTCAATCTCCCTATCAGGAGGTACTCTAGGAAGATCCTCAAGAAATACTTAGGAGAACTCATTTACAATCAAAACTGACTCTAGGGTAAGGGACTCAACAACATCAGACGTAACTATCACGATGTGGTAGATACAACCTCTGGAGATCAACTTTCTAGCTTTAAGATAAGAGATAAACTTTCCCTTAGGTGCAATAGAACTCCCTTTCCACTCTAAGACTAGTTCATTAGGGAATTGAAACTTAACAATTCTTGTTCTATAATCAACAGAGTCATAGTAGACATGAAACCAATCTAAGCCAAGGATCACATCAAAATCCACCATCTCTAACTCTACCAAGTCAGCTAAGGTAACTCTATGGTAGATAAATACAACATAATCTTTATAGACTCTCTCAGGTAGGATAGACTCACCAGTAGGGGTGGAAACAGAAAAAAGGCTCCATCAAGCACTCTGAAAGGATCTTAAACTGACTAGCCACATAGGGAGTCATAAAAGATAAAGTGGAACTGGGTCAAGCAAAGCATAACAATCAAAAGTAAAGCCTCAAATCATATTCGTCACAGCATCTAGTGTTGCCTCCTAATCCTGACAATTACACATGGTATAAAGATGGTTTGTCCTGCCTCCCATGCCCATAGTAGTACCCCTCTGATGATTGCCAGCTAGGAGTGCTGCGGAAGACTATGCTCTATTGTTGCCTTCACCTGTCTCCTCTTCGGGCACTCATACTAAAAGTTACCAGTCTACCCATAAGAGTAACAAACATCTTTGCCCACATGGCACTCACCTAGATAGATCTTACCACACTTGTCACAATGTGGCTTTCCCTTCGTACCTTGGGTCATACTAGCTTGAGATTGAGAACCCTGGGCTCTAAAATTATGGTAACCATAAGACTTCTGGTTCTGAGCATACTTGTTTTGTTGGACTGGTGCACTAGCTGCAGAGGGTGTATGAGAAGACCTCTTCTGGAAGTAAGACTTGTCACCCTTATTATGTCTCTACTAGCTAGGCTCATACCTAGCTGATTTTGCTTTCTTACTGATCTACTCTTCTCTATCCCTCTTCTTATCTTTCTTAGTTTGCTGGGCACACTATAATCCTAGAAATATTCATACTTAGAATCAACAATGCTACTTTGAATTCTTTCTTCATGTGTCTGCTCAACCCATATACAAACTTCCTCATCCTTGCCCTCATGTCTTGGACCATCTCCGGAGCATATCTGGACAACTTGATAAACTTGAGGTTATACTCCTTAACAGTCATACTCTCATATTTTAGGTTCACAAACCTATCAACTTTTGGCTCCCTCAACTCCTGGGGAAAAAAGTGGTCAAGGAAAGCAATCTTAAACTCTTCCCACTCTGTAGGTTGAGCATCTTCATCTCTACTGTCCTCCCATAGATTGTACCAGACATTTGCAACATCCTTCAGCTGGTAGGAGGCAAGCTCAACATCTTTGACCCCACTATCATGCATGGCCCTCAAAACCTTATACATCTCGTTGATGAAATTCTATGGGCCCTCATCAACTTTTGACCCTGTATACACTGGTGGGTTCATCTATAAGAAATCCATGGGCCTGGTTACAGCTTGGCTCCTGTGAGTTGGAAATAGGAGTTTGAAGACCTCAACTATTACCCTGGGAGGCTACTAGCTAAGTAATCATAGTAATGGCTCCCTGAAATTCTGCCTTTGAACTGGGAGCCAACTGTGGCTATGAAGGGGGTGCTTGTGTCACCTCAACCACCTTGGCAGGTTGATCCCATCTCCTTTCTCTGTCTGAACCAGGACCTCTGATTGGGAGTTCTCAGCAGTTGGGGTTGAGGCATCTCTCTGAGCAACAGTTTATTTTGGAGGCATATTCTTCAAATGTGTAACACACGAATTAGAACAAGATTTTCATAGAGTTAAACTCTATAACACAAACTCAGATCATAGAATAAGGGTAACACTTCCTATTGTCCTATAGCCTCCTACGTATTAAGTATGGTGCATAACATACCCATAAACAAGACTCTACTAGAAAGCACTTCTTAGACTCCCTGGGATGCTCAAATTTTGTGCTCTAGTACCAAGTTTTTCATGCCTCGGGAGTGTACCCAATATGTAACTAAAACTCAGAGACTATTGCGAGTCCCTAAGAAATCCACCTGGCCTCCATTGCATTCGTTCAATCAATTGATCAGCAAAAGACATTAGAGAAAGACAAATACTATCAGTGGGCTATCGTACCTCATCACATATATGTCAGAAACATAGGCAATGGGACACAAGACTAGTCATTAACGTCCATCACATGAATTATGATTAAAGAGAACTCAGTTTAAAAGGAAAAGGGGAAAATAACCTCAACATCAACCCATCATCTCTCTGTGCCTATGAAGCCTCTATGTCTATGATCTAAGGAGGTACCATGACAGGCCATGGCTACCACAACTCAAGAAATAACTTAAACATATGAAAGAAAGAAACATCCTCTGAATGCAGGGGAGGACTCACCACTCTTTGAAATCAGAGAACTCTGAACTTCAACTATTCACCTGCTGAAGTCCCCTATCTACTAAATCTGCATCATGAAATGATACAACGCCTAATGACATTAGTATGCGGAATGTACTGTATGTAAAACTAACTAAAAGTAAACAATATAAACAGGATAACATAGGACAACATTAGCTTATTAAGTACTTGTCTCAGCTAAGGATAATTATTAAACAGTATTATACAAGTGTCAGTCAAGACTCATGCCATCACATCAACATCGGAGTACTATCAAGATGAAACCTACTTGGGAGTTTCTCTAACTGTCAACCATCACTTATGAACTGGTGATGATAAAATGAAGTGATATCATTGCCACATCCGTCCATCACCTTGTCGGGGTAAAGAAAGATATCTATCAGTGCATCCATAAATCTGTTAAGTCGTCTTTTGAGACTGAGGAAACATCCATTCTCACGGTCTAATCCTCTCCTATGCTGGACACATAGTTAATGAGTATGAGTGGGATTCACTCTTATCGATTTTAGTGCTTAACACTCCTCCTAAGACTTGACATGCTTATAAATTATCAATCAATCAAGAATTCCCATCACTTCGTCTCTTTTGGTCAAGAAACCTGAACTCATCTCATCATTTGTCAACTCAAGGAGTAGGATCATTCTTTTAAGATTAAATTCAATCCCCTTTAGACTAAGGATATTAACCTCATCAACATCAGGAATCAACATATTCATCTCAGGACTTGGACCACCACAACAAGCACAACCAATCGGTCAAGGCTCTAGACATCACCCCTAAAAATTCTTGAAGTCTTTAATAAAGAAGTCATGTAGGGTTTATATAATAATACAAGTAATTAACTTAAATAATTAATTCAAGTTATGATGATCGTCAATTTAATAAAGTATATGCAATATAAACATAGTTCTTAGTAAAACATTCAAGAATTTTACAAACCAAACCTATCAACTTCAACTATCAACCTACTACATTTAATGGGGCACATGAGAGAACAATCCAATGTTTAGGTTAGCCTTTACATACCTGGAATGAAGACTATCTTAATCTTCATTAAGAACTTGACCTCAACCTTGAAATCCCCAAGCATTTCTTGTCTTCTCTCTCAAGAATGTTTCATGTAGGAGTTATAAAAAGTATTTGAAACCTTTAATACGAGTTAAATAACTCTTAAACACATTCTTGGGACTTAGGATAGGGTGGAGAATGACCAAAAGGCCCTTCCCATAAATAAAAAAATATTTTCACGAATTTTACACTGGTCCACAACACGCACTCTTACTTTCCTGGAATTAATTAGCACAAATTATTTTTTGACCTAGTTGCTCTAAAATTGGATCGAGATCATTCTCACACTCAATGTTTTGTGTTGATTGCAAATCTAATCTCGTATTTACTATCCAAGCTTGGGAAGGCGCGTTATACGCACAGTTTTATTCTAGGGGTATTTCGATAATTTGCGAGGTATTACACTAATAGAATCCAACACGAGCTAGAAGGTCAGCCCACTCTGAGATCTAATATACCAATGACTGGATAAAGTTGATGGCGAGTTGAAATCGATGAAACACTCAATGTACTTCACAAAAACAAAATAAAGAAAAAAATACAAGTAGGAGTCAGTATAAGCCATATGTATAAAGTAGGTATCATCGACTGACTCTAAATAGTAATTAATATGCATAAGTCATATCAGGAATTCAACTATAACACTTAACAAGTGATAAGCATCAAGCAATAAGTACAAGTGACAACATCATAAAACAAGTATGTAATCAGACAATAACATCAAGAACAATCATAAGGACTCAACCCTCCACACCACACTTCTTTTAGGAGATAGTTATTTGAGATTGAGTATATTAAATCATTTCAATATGTTCTCCTTTAATATTATTGTGCAGCAACATAACACCTGATCCAATGTATATCGTGTTGTAATGTGACACATGATTTAAATATACTATATTGGAACGTGACACCTAATCCAAATATATCATGTTAAAACATAACACTAGATCCAAATATAACATGTTAGAACGTGACACCTGATCTAATGCATTGTGTCAGAACATAACACCCATTCCAAATATACTTTGTCAGAACGTTTCACCTAATCTAATTATGTCGTGTCAGAATGTGACATCCAATCCAATTATACATAGTTCATCATTTTTATCATTACTTTTTGCTTCACTAACAATATTTCGTCAAGCCTTCTTTACTCAAGGAATCACTTAGATAAGATAAGTTCAAGATTATGAATTTCATGGTCTTGGAATTTCAGACCAATCACAATGACATATCAATCATCTCAACCACAATAATTAAATGCATAGAAAACTCCACAATAATACTCAAGGAATATCAATCACTATGAAGAATCTTTCTATCATACAAAATAAACCATAACCTACCTCAACCGAAGAACGAAAGTCAAGCAAGCTAGTTCACCACTGCTTTTCCTTTCTTCAATATCTCTAACCATTTCCAATCTAGCAAATATATAATATTCATAAGCAAATGAGTCCATAGACAACCATACTCCTATATTTCTAGCTTGAATCTAAAAACTCATCCAATTTCATAATTAAGTTCCTAAATCTCATGCCTAGGATTAAGTTTTAATTCCTCCAACTAACATAACTCTAATGATATTTAGATAATACCCTACACATAATATTTAATTACCTATCTCAATATATCAAAACTTAATTTATAATGTGATAATTAAAAAAATAATGTTAAACGGAAACTAATTGGAACAAGGCAAACCATAAGTAAAATAAATTGAAGAGTCTTATTTAATTTCTTCACAATATGCTCCATGTATATATTTTAATAATCACATATGCATATTCTCTGGACGCTTTCCATCAATCTCGGATGGAGCCAAAGATTGACTATTTTTTGGCCTTGGAGTATGATGGAATAAAGCGAAATGGCTCTTTAAACTATCTGCGCTTTTTTCATTCATGAAGTAGCAGTTAGTCAATGCAACTTTCGACGCTCCTCA
>JAOTQJ010148259.1:0-17557 GCA_025642045.1 Solanum sejunctum
ATATAATCATAAGAAGCCAGAGCATTATGGGATGAAATGAATGTCGTGAGATGTAATGCAATGCAATGCAATGTTATGTAGAATGATGAATGTCTGTTCTAGTGATAGACACCCATTGTAACATAGTCCGGGACCCATAGGGGACTCCTAGTCCATGCATCTGTCGCAGCGCATGACCCGACCCAACGAATCATAGTAATTATCATAACATGTGACCTGACCCAGCGAATCATCCATCATGGCGTGTGACCCGACCCAGCGAATTATAGTAACTATCACAGTGTGTGACCCAACCTAGCGAATCATTTGTCACGACGTGTGACCGAACCTAGTGAATCATCGTAACCTCTTTAATTCTCATTCTTTTTCACCAGCCGAAACCATTTCCCATTGGATTTACATTTATTTTCTTGAAAAATCCAATAATCACATAGTCAATGCATGATAATCATGTTCATGGAAATAAAATATGCAAGATTCCTATGTGCCATAGTGAAATTTGACCTTCACCTTTGCCCAAGGGTTGGAAGAACCTAAGTTACCATCCTGCATGCAATGTCCTAATTTAGGTTCTGTTATCCAGGGTGTTTGAGTTAGTGAATCATGGGGAACACAATTTCCCAAGTTTCTCTCCCATTTAATTGTCTCCTCGCTTTGTTAATATAGTTTTATTTTATTATAAATCAATTCAAACCCCCCTTCCCTTGACTGAGGATAAGTTAATTAATGATTGAAATGATTGTTGGTGAATCAATGTGGCAAAACCCTATATTCCCTTGGGATTTGACCCTAACCTATGGTTAGGTTTTATATTTGACAATGATTGCTTTATCCTCAAAGTGAGAGGTACTATTTGAGCGTGACCAAAATTGGTGGTGTCGTTGACAGTGAATACAATAAGTTTTTGACTTGATTTCACTAATAGTTAATTTAATGGTTGATTGCTTAATTCCCTTGTATTATACTTTTGTTTTTAGTTTTATTAGTTCATATCTTTTGCAGGGTATACTAGGTGTATGCCTAACACAAGGAGCCAAGGTAGACCCTAAGCTCCAATTAATCTTGAGATCCATTGTGCTGTAAGTAGAATGGCCTAGCAAACGTAGATATTGTGGTTGATGAAACCATGGATCGATATGATAATGATGTAGGTAGAGAGGAGAATCCACCACCAAGAGAAAATAGGCCACACTCTAGGGATTTCAATGAGAATGCATATGGTTGGAATCAATTTTGGTTGAATCCTATGGCCATGGATGTTATAGGTCCTATAGTATTGCCACCACTACTGGCAGATACTAAGTTCACACTGTCAAGTGGATTACTCCTAATGCTTCAGCACCACGATTTATTTGCAAGGTTACCTATTGAGGATTGTCACAATCATCTTCACAATGTTCCATTTATGTGTAAAATTGTCATGGGTACACAGAATCTCTCCTTGGATGTTGTTGGGTTAGGAGTGTTAGCTTTATCTCTTATGGGAAGTGCAACAATATATTATCAGAACTCACACAAAGCTCAATCACCAGTTGGGCAGAATTGCAAAGAGCCTTCTTAGAGAGATGTCCAAAAAGCTCAAACTCAAGGACCAAATTAATAACTTTGAGCAATTGCTGGGTGATTCTATTAGTACAACATGGGAGAGGTTCACTAAGGGTTTGAGAATGTTCCGAACCATAAGATTGTGGATGACACCTCAGTGAAAATTTTCTATTAGGCTCTTGATGAAAATAGTCAAGTGTGTGCTGATACAATCATAGGAGGTATGTTCTTAGACAAACTGTTCGCAAGGATAGCAGAAAGGATGGAGCAAGTAGTGAAAAACAATAGACTATGGGGCCAAAGGGAGAGAGCTACGACAAGAAGCTCTTATACGGTGCGTAGTAGTTCGAATCAAGCAAAAATCAATGATGAGATCATGCCAACTTTCTTAACTCCAGACTAGCATGGACTTGGTGTTGAAATAAACTCAAGAAAGTGTTCATGCTGTCGTCCACCAACCTTCAAGAGCGTCTATGTATGGTGAGTCATATTATGATGAAGATTCTTGCTTTGTTAGAGATCAAGTGGTGGGTTTTCATAATAATATCCAAAGGTCCAATCCGGACTATTGCCATCAAGGTTTTGGAAATAAAGGTCGGAACTACAATCGAGAGGTTGCATATAGAAATAATTGTGGTTGTCATTTTAAGAGAGATAGGGTGCTAGAAATTGAGTGGAGGCAAAGAGATAGGTATAGAAATTGTCGTTATGTGCCTCCTCACAATCAGAAGGCAGTTCTAGCAATTCAGGGATTGAGGAAATATTTGTCAAGTTGTTGAAGAAGGCTGATCACCAAGATAAGACTTTAAAGGTAATAAAATTGGATATCTCAAGTATCAACCAAAAGATTAAGTCTCACTCGATGACGATCAAACAATTGGAACAAAAATATGGTCAAGTGGGGTCTAATTGAATCAATGCCAAAAGGGTACTTGTCAAGAAATATGATTCAAAACTCAAAGAATGAGGAACATTGCATGGAAATTACAACTTGGGCAGGTAAAAACATCATTTAACCTTCCATGCTAGCCGAAGTGGAACATGTGCATGAGAAAGAAAGGATGAGAAAGGGTAAAAGAAAGGATGATAAAGGGTGTAAGCGAGAGAGATAATGATGTGAATAATTATGTAGTTGAAGAGGGTGAGAGACTGAGGAAGTATAAGATCTTCCCGAGACCTTCTTCCCTTTTTCCTTAAAGAATTACGAAGAGGGAGGAGAAAGGCAAGCTTGAGCACGTTCTATCAATACTCAAGAACTATCGTTGAACATCCCTTTGATTGAAGCCTTAGACAAGATGCTAGGTTATGCAAGGTCTATGAAGGATTTGGTCACAAAGAAGCGAATGGTAAGTCAAGCTTTCTCACATGATCTTCAACATTGTAGTGCCATCACTACCAAGTCATTGGTCCAAAAGCGTGAAGACCTAGGTGCTTTCACTATGCCATGCACTATTGGGGAGGTAGAATTTGCTAAAGCACTTTGTGATTTAGGTGTTAGCATCAACTTGATGCCTCTTGCCATGTTCAAGAAACTCAGCTTGGGAAATCCTACTCCTACAAAAATATGGTTACTAATGGCAGATAGAACAGTCAAGAAGCCTATGGGAGTGCTTTATGATATGTTAGTAAAGGTAGATAAATTTATATTTCCTGTAAATTTTGTTATACTTGACTGTGAGATTAATTTTGCAGTTCCAAGTTTTTTGGGAAGGCCTTTCTTAGCTGCATGTCACACTCTAATTAATATGGCAAAAGGGCTATTCACATTCAGAGTTGGGGAAGAAGACGTCGTGTTTCATGTTTGTTAATAAGAAAGGAAGAACTATAATCTGAGGGTAGTTTTGGGGATTGAAACTATTGATGATGATGATGAGTCAGAAGTATCTACTAAGATATGACTAGGAGTTGACACTTTGGACGCAGTTTTGATGAACTTTGATAGTGATAGTATCCAGATTATGAGGAGACAGTAAATGCTCTTGGGTTGTCATTCGACCCTAGACGTCAAACCAAGTTGGAGCTAGACTTGAAGAATTGAGAGGCGTCACCCATAAAATCTTCTATAGAGATGCCACTAGAGCTAGAATTTAAAGCACTTCCATCATATTTAAAGTATACATTTTTAGGAGAGAACAAAATATTACCGGTCATCATAGATGCAAACTTGAGCGAGGGGCAAGCAGACGCCCTTGTGACTATACTCAAGAAGTTTAAAAAGGCTATTGGGTGGACTATTATAGATATATTGGTATTTGTCCAGGGATATGTACTCACAAAATCTTGTTAGTTAAAGACAATAAGTCTAGCATTGAGCATCAAAGGCATTTGCACCCTCCAATGCAAGAGGTGGTTCGTAAGGAAATCAAGTGGTTGGATGCAAGAGTAATCTACCCAATCTCTGATGGTGAATGGGTAAGTCTAGTATAGTGTGTTCCAAAAAAAGGCGTATCACAGTGGTGCCCAATGCTTAAAATGAATTGATTCCTACAGAAAACTAAATGCATTAATAGAGAAAGATCACTTCCCTATGTCATTCATGGATTAGATGCTCGATAGACTTACAGAAAAAGGATGGTACTATTTTCTTGATGGGTATTCTGGCTATAATCAAATCATCATTGCTCTAGAAGATCAGGAGAAAACCACTTTCACATACCGATATGGTACATTCACATTTAAAAGGATGTCATTCAGATTATGTAATGCCCCAGCTATATTTCAAAGGTGCATGATGTCTATTTTCTTGGATATGGTGGAAAGCACTATTAAGGTATTCATAGATGATTTCAGTGTGGTTGGTCACTCATTTGAGGATTGCTTGGTAAACTTGCATGATGTTCTGTAAAGAGGTGTGAATAGTCGCTTGGTAGTAAATTGGGAGAAATGTCATTTTATGGTTAAGGAAGGTATTGTGTTGGGCCATAGATTTTCGAGTAAAGGCATTGAGGTCGACAGACTAAGATTGAGGTTATTGAGAAGCTCCCACCACCCATTTCAGTAAACAATGTTAGAAATTTCTTGGGACATGCAGGGTTTTACAAACAGTTCATAAAAGACTTCTCCACAATCTGACACCCATTATGTGAATTATTGGAGAAGGATGCCAAGATTGTGTTCGATGATGCATGCATGCAAGCCTTTCAAAAATTGAAAAAGAGGTTGACCTAAATACCAATTATTATAGCTCCTAATTGGTCCAAGTCATTTGAAATAATGTGTGATGCCAACGGGGTTGGATTAGGTGTATTTTTGTGATAGTGTAAAGAGAAAGTCTTACATCCTATATACTATGCCTGCAAAGCCCTAAACACATCTCAGAAGAATTACAGCACCACATTCAAAAAGTTCTGGTCGTATTTATTGGGAGACAAAGTGATAGTGCACATGGACCACTCAACATTGAAGTATTTGATGTCCAAAAAGGATGCAAAGTCAAGACTGATAAGATAGGTACTTTTGTTACAAGAGTTCAACTTCGATGTTATTGACAGAAAAGGGTGAGAAAACCAAGTTACCAATCACCTATCTAGATTGGAGGATGGGAAAACAACATAGTTTGATAATGGTCTTGAGATTAATGACTCTTTCCCTAACGAAAGAGTGTTGGCAGCATCACATGATCTTATACCTTGGTTCGTAAATTATGCAATTTATCTGGTGAGTGACATTATACCTCCTAACTTGAACATGCATCAAAGACAAAAATTTATATGTGATGTTAGGAAATTCTTTTGGGATAATCCATACTTATTCCATGTATGCGCTGACAGAATTATCCATCGCTATGTCCCTGATGTAGAAATGATGAGCATATATGAAACTTGTCACTCATCACTTGTAGGTGGGCACCATAGTGGGATTCAAACAACCCATAAAATTTTGTAATATGGGTATTATTAGCCCTGAATCCACCAAGATACTCATGATTATGCGAAAGCTTGAGATAGATGCCAAAGAGAAGGTAGACTGACTCGCAAACATGAGCTCCCTCTAAATTCTATTTTGGTAATTAAGTTGTTTGATGCTTGGGGGATAGATTTCATGGGACCATTCATTGGATCGCATGGGAACAAGTACATCTTAGTATCTATGGATTATGTCTCCAAGTGGGAAGAGATAGTGGCTCTACCCAACAATGAAGGTAAAGATGTCATAGTGTTCCTTAAAAAGAACATCTTCTCTAGATTTGGCACTCCTCGGGCCATCATCAGCGATGGTGGTTTTCACTTTTGCAATGAGCTCTTTAAAGTATTCCTTGAAAAGTATAGGGTAAAGCATCAAGTGGAAACATCCTATGATCCTCAAACAAGTGGACAGGTGGAGGTATCTAATAGGAAATCAAGTAGATTTTAGCCAAAACAGTTAATGCAAATCGAATAGATTGGTCAAGAAAGCTTGATGCTGCATTATGGGCATAGCAGACTGCATTGAAAACTCCTATTGGCATGTCTCCATACCAACATATCTTTGGGAATGCATGTTATCTGCTAGTGAATCTTAAACATAAGGCAATATGGGCCTTAAAGAAGTTGGATCATTAGTAGCATAATGCTGCACAATCTTGGTTAACCCAAATTAACGAGCTTGATAAATTTTGACTAAGGGCATATAAGAGCTCGACATTATATAATCAATGAATAAAAATTCAACATGATTGTCGTATTTAATGTCATTAGTTTGCACCGGGGTACTTGGCATTGCTCTACAATTCCAGGTTGAAGTTATTCATTGAAAATCTTAAATCTAGATGGATATGGCCTTTCTAAATAGGACGTTTCTTCAACTATGGTGCCATTAAATTGGAGAAATGAGATGGAGGAACTTTCAAAGTAAATTTTCAAAGTCAAACTTTACATGGGAGACAAGGAGGAGATCAACACAATGGAAGAGTGGTACCTTGAAGAGATATAAGGAAGCACACCATCTATGTCATGCCATGACAATAAACCAGGCACTGCTTGGGAGGCAACCCAAGGTATGACCCCTTATGCTTATTTTATTTTTGCCTTGTATATTTGAGGACAAAGTGCTTATTTTTGGTCGGGTGTGGATAGTTATGGACTAGAGGGAAGTCAAAGTAAACTTTAGTCCATAACTGTCTTAGTTTTTGATATCCCAGGGTTTTCTTGCCTTTGTTTTTTTGGCTTGTGGATTTTTATTTTTCTGTTGAACCGGTACGTTTTAGATGTTATAGACAATTTTCATGGTATATGGTGATTAAATTTTTGGCATGTACATTGTTTTGATGATTTATGAAAACTTTTGTAAAATTGGTACCCTTGAAAACTTTTGTTGATTAGTAGTTATTTGATGATCATATATGTTTGAATGGTTTGGCGATGTTTGTTCTGAGTAAGTGATGGCAAGTTGATGCTTCACATATGATTTGTGAGTCTATGTTGGTTGTGTATGCAATGTCATATGCATGTGAGCAATTTTGTTGTGTTAATGCACTATGTATTGATTCAGAACTTGCCCTGTTACTTTGAGTTAAACCAGAGATTGGATAGATTAGGTAGGGATCGTAGGCCCTTATTCTTTGAATTAGTCCACTTTTACCTAAATAACCCACCAAATGATAAAGTTTACCCCTTGTTCCAAATGTTTGAGCCTTACATGTCCTTTTTCTTTCTTAATACCTAGCTAGCCTCACCTTATCTAGTGAAATATCTTGATATTGGCCTTGATCTGTCCTTAAACATTATAAACCTTGATTGAGGCAAAAATCCTAAGTTGAGTATGGCTACCAAAGGTGGCTCTGGTTTGGATAGTGGATATTGTATACTTCACCTCAGGCTAAAAAACTAAGTTGAGGGAGGTTTATGTTGGGGTATAATAGTAAAAATAAGGTGAGAAGTTGGAAATAAATGAAAGAATAGAAAGTCACATATCGGGTAAGAGAAAAAGAGAAAAAGATGTCTTACTATGAGTTAAAAAAGGAAAACAAGTTTAAAAATAAGGACAAGCTGAAAAATAAAGAGAAAATACCCAAAAACCTTAAAAATAAGGAGTAAGGGAGAATAATTTAAGAATGGTTGAGTTGTTAAGGTGCAAGTGTTGAAGAACATAGTTCAAAGTTGGCCTTTAGTCACTAATTGCCCAAATGCCACACAAAAGCCCCATGAACCTACATTACAAGCCTATGAGACTCTAAAGTGATCCTAATCCAATCAACCAACAGTTCAGGTTGTGAGTATATGGCCAAACTTATGGTATTGGTCATCATACATGAATCTCATTTGTGAGAGTGAGTATGCTTGCACAGTCCCTTGAATAACTTTGAAGGCATATTGAGTAGAAAAGGAGCCTTTTTTCTGTGAGGGCATTTGCATTGGATGGTTAGCATTCGACTTGTTCAGTGATTGTGAAATGTTGACACTATTTAACTTATCATAGTTGAATTGCCAAATGCATCAATGTCTTGCGGTTTGCTTAGTAGCTACATCATCATGTTTTGAAAATTCTAGTCTGGGTGCCTGAGTTGAAATTAAGGTATATGCTAGTAGGATGATTGCTGCATATTGCTCATTATCTATCTAGATTGAGTCATCACTTGAGGACAAGCAATAATTCTAAGTTGAGGGTGTTGATGTGCTATCAAATTACAACACATTTGGTTCCTAAAACAAGGGATTTTGTGTGTTCTCAATGCAACTTTTTGTAGTTTTTATGTTTTTTGTGTTTATTTTTGTAGAAAATACAGGTTGACCCTGATTTTGGGGAAAAGTAGTAGATTTTGTTGAATTTCAAGATCTACGAGACTCACTACGAGTTGTAGTACAAACTATGAGTCGGAGGGAATGATCTTAGCAATTAATAATTTCCAAAATTAAAATTTGAGAAATTGAAGTTCAGTCATACAAGCCTTGGGTACGGGTCATAGTCCTCACTATGACGCATAGAAGGGAGCCTCATAGCAATTAATAGTGTTGATTAAAATTAGACCAAGAAATTAAAGGGTGGATTACAAGAAGGAACTACGAGTCATATACTAGATTGCGACTCATAGAGGCAGATCATAACAGTAAAGTCCAAAATTCCAAGTGTTGATAATGAAAGCCCAATTAAGGCTCGTAGGTCACCCTATGAGCTGTAGCTATGAGTCGTAACAACTGTTGACCTGAATTTTCTAATTATTTTAAATAACATTTTGTAAATAGTATAAATAGTATATGTTAGGGTGTTTAGAAAAACAAAAGATTATTCCGCAAATTATTAGAGATTTTTAGAGAGAAACTCTTAGTTCTTAGAATGTTGCAGGGTTTTAGACTAGGGCTTTAATTTGGAGACTCAATTTAGAGGTTTGGAATCACTTGTAAATCAATTTCATCATTCAAGCTTGTGATTCTAAGAAGGGTTTCTTTATTCTTCATTCTTCTTGGGTAATTTCTCTCCTATATGTGCTTCATTCATTGTTTGTTTTCTTGCCCAAGTCATGAGTAGTTAAACCTCTATAACTTGGGTGTTATGGGAACCATGAGTAGCTTGCTTAATAACTCAGATTATTTGCACTTCTTGAGTTGGGTATTTGTATGTATTTATCATTTTTCTTGTTTTTTAATGGTGGCCAACGTTAAACCCCGACTAATGTCATGATCTATATCAAGGTAGTGCTGAATAGGAAAAGGAAAAAGGAATGGGTGACCGAATTAGATCGACCTATTCTCATCTAATCAACCAAACTGGCCAAGTAGAGTTTGACTGGCGAAACACCCCCAAAGCACCTGAAAATGTACCTCAAAAATGCCCATAATTGTAATTATATATATCTCAAAATCCATGCATGATATCAAAAACGTGACTTCATATTCATGATCAAGGGGTAAAATTAAGTGGGAAATGGGTATAACCTTGATTTTACAGTACCCATAGAAAAAAATTGATTTTCAAAATTTGCGGAATCCAGTGATGATCTGTGCCCTAGCCTCGATGTGCCAGGGTTGCGGATCAGTGTTATTTATGCCTCAAAATTTTGTTTCGGCCTAACGTATTACGTTCTTAGGCCCATGCCCTCTTATGCGTAAAACCACATATACTTAGCCATTTTCAACTCTATAGCACTCAAAACACTCTCAAAATACTCTCTAACACTTAACCAAACATTTTATCCAAAATTCAAGTGTCCCAAACTTAATTATAGATCTCAATAACTCTCTTCAAGCTTCAATCCTCCTTCAAGACTACATGAAGAAAACTCAAGTTTGAGATATGTGGGTTTCATCCATTAGGTCCTTTCACCCATGGAGCCCAAGCTTCCTATTTTATGAAAATTGCATATTTTTAAGTTGTATTAACTATGAGTATCTTCTATTAGAGAACATAAGTATGAAATATGTAGGGGTTTTATGAAATGCTGATTAACTATGTATGACTATCTATTTTGAGCTTGTACTATGAATGGGTTTTGTCTATTGAGTCTATACATGTTTTGAGCTATGAAACTATGGTCTATTATGAGATTTGATAATGATTTTAAGGGATCTTACATGAGAGTTTTACTATGTGTTAGTGGGTAGATTTATATTGAGTTTTCTCATATTATTACACTCTTGAATTGCATGATTTTGAGCTACTATTGACACCCACTAAGTGTTTGATAAAATGCCTTTTTAAAGATTCTTAAAGTTATTGATGATCCATTGGATGATTTGTGAGTGAACTGAGTTTATGATGATTTTTGGCTTTTAAGATATGTATTGAATTCATGAAAATGATTATGATGTTGTATTGATAGATTAAGCCCTTTTACAAAGATTTTACCTCGTGTGAGCCTTTGATGTTACTGTAAGGGTATTGTTCGATGAAGATCTATTTGTATGTCTTAAAATTAGGCTCACCATTAGAGGTCAAATATGTTTTAGAGATACTCAAACAATGTTTCTATGTTCATTATAAGTTATTAAAGTTATGACTATTTTAATTATTCTATGGGATTAGACTTAACAATGATGAATGGAGGATTTGCTCTCTTTCTTCAATCTATGTGCTAACATCAGAGTGTACTTTATCCTTGCTTTACTAGCAGTTCTATTTAGTTCTCTTTTACTTGAGGTTCTTTCCAAAATTGGGTTGTGTTCCAATAAGGTGAAGTTTCTTGATGAAATCCTTTTCAAAATTGGGTCATATTCTCGTAAGAAAGGTTACTTCATACAAAATTGGGTTATGTTCCTATAAGTTTAAAGTATGGTTTACCTTAACAAGTAGATCACCTCTTTACCGATGAGGGGTAATCATTAGGATTCCAAGTTATAGCTCGTTTTTTCTTGTTCTTTATCGGTTGTGGTTTATTTCCACATATGTATTATGTTATATGCAAGTTGAATGATTTACAAGCATGTTATACTTCAAGCATTGATCATGCATATCATATTGATATTATACTTATCTATTGCCTATTACTATGTATTTTGACTATATTGACTTACGTCTTGTCGTATTGCATCCTACATACTTAGTATATTCAAATGTACTAAATCATACTTTATGCCTACACGATGTCACCATGTAGGAATCAGAGCACCTCTTGATCATCCTCAGTGTGGCTAGTCTTGGCATTTTGGGAGATAAGCTTTGGTGAGTCCTCAAGTTTGGAAACACTAGGTATGTTACTCTTGCTTATGTTATTTCTCTATGTTGAACTCTTAATACTATAAGGGTGAGCCCAGAAAGTGTCTTGGCCCTGCTCCAATCTATGTTTAGAGGTGTTGTTGGAAAAAATGGTGTACTTATGCTTTGAGTTTTGACTCTTCTATGTTTTATGCTAACAAAGACTTCCCTTATTCCCACTTTCCTTTTTATATTATCTCTTTTGGTTATTTTCTTTGCTTCCTCGACTAAGGATGTGTGATTGATATGCTAAGAGGTTTCTTTGGGTTTCTTTGGGTTCCCTTCACAGTGTCACATCTAGGCCCTAGGCTTGACTAGTGGCAAATTTGATATTAGAGCACTAGGTTATTGATAGTCCTCAAAATGTAACACACTGCATTGATTAGAGTCTTATTCATTATTGTGAAGTGCACCATAACTATGAAGGGGAGGCTATTAGGCATTTTAGGAAATGTTTCACTTCTTCATGATCTATGTCATCTGATAGAGTTAGGTTCCCCTAGAACTTATTCATTATTCTTAACCGTTGCATCGCAAAACATATCTCAAGCTATTCAGGATGGTCACATTTCCAATGCGGGAGGTTCGCAATGCTCCATAGATATTGGCCAAAGTTGTGACTACCCAACTCAACCAATTGGTAGGAACCCTTAAGATCTTAAATGATAAGAGGTGGAAGAGAAAGGTGCTTTATCTTCTACTAGACTATCAGTTCCTAAATACAAAAAAGAAAAGGGTCCATTTCATTATTTGTCAAGGGTGTGGTAAGAAGCACCAAGGGGAATGTTTAGTGGGGCACTGACAGTTGCTTCACGTGTTGCGGTGTTATGCATAAGATGAGAAATTTGCTAGTGGAAGGGTTTAATTTGAAGGTGACAATGGTGAAGTGACTCATCCTAGGTGCCCAAAATATGGGAGGAAACATAGTGGCACAAATTTGAGGAATATGGGTGCATGCTTTAGCTGTGGCCAGATAGGCCAAAAGATTGTTGACTATCCATATGTTAAAAGGAAGGGTAAGGGCATTGGTGTTCAAGTTTATCCTCCATGCCACATGTGTGGGAAACACCATTCGAGAGATTGTTTGGCTGGTTCGAGTGCATATTCTGTGTGTGGTGCAAAGGATAATGAGTACAGAGATTGTCCATGGGTTGGTTAGGGCTATTAGGATGACCCTTGACGTGTGCAACCATATCCTTCTAGAGGTCACTAACTTGGCATGGTGCTTCAAAGGTATGTTAAAGGGCTTTGATTTTGATGTGCATACTTTGATAGGTCCGAGAGAGTCTATTTCTTTCATTATTCCTTTTTATTGCTAGTAAGTTTCATGTGTGTCCCGAATTGCTATATGAATGTCTTAAGTGTCTACTCCCATTGGTGAGTCTATTGTTGCTAGAAAAGTCTATAGGGGATTATCCCATGTGTTTATTACATAAAGTCTTGTCAATTGATTTTGTTGAACTTGGCATGGTGGATTTGGAGGTCTTAGGGTGGTTTGGTTACATGTATATCATGCTTTCGTTGATTGTGGAACTTATAGAGTTAGATTCCCATTTCCCTAATGGGCCCATTCTTAAGCGGGGGAGTAGTAATGTGATGGTCAAGGGTAGATTCATTTCATGTCTTAAATCCCAAAGGTTGATTTCTAAGGGTTGTCTTTATCATCTTTTAAGGGTTAGGGATGTTGAGTCCAAAGTCCTTCTTACAAAGTCAGTTTCGATCGTTAATGAGGTTTTTGATGTCCTTCCTGATAGAGGCTAGTCACCTTTCCTCTTTGGTGCAAGTACCACCAAGTGAGGGTGAGAGAGCGTGATGTTCCTAAGATGACTTTTTTAGATTAGGTATGGGTATTTTGAATTGTGGTAATGTCTTATGGCTAGACTAGTGTACCGATAATGTTTATAGGAGTCATGAATAAGGTCTTTAAACCCTACCTTGATTTGTTTGTGGTGGTTTTTATTGATGATATCTTAATCTTTTCCAAGAGTGAGGAGGATCATGTGAATCACTTGAGGGTGGTGTTACAACTCTTGAGGGATGAGAGCTTGATTACTAAATATGAAAAGTGAAGTTGTGGGGTAACAAGGGGTGATTAGAGGAGTACACCAGTTGTCTAGGTTGGGAATATATGAGTTTGGGTGAAGTTGAGAATGGTAATATAGCAGTTTTATAGTTTTGAATCTTCTTTGGTTTAAGAGGTCAAGTTAAAGCAAGATTGATTCCGCCTTACTATAGTTGAATGTTTTGGTGGAGGATAGTGAAGTGGAGGTTTTCTCCCAAAGGAGAGATAATGTCCTTAGGTACTAAGGTATGTCTAGTGTGCTTGTGTTGTTGATTGTTGGCTTAACTTGAAAGTCCCACTCCTGAAGGGTGTGACCCGATTTGGCAAGAAAGGGAAGGTTTGTGGGTCCTTATGAAATGTTGAGGAGAATTGGTGAAGTTACTTATGAATTGTAATTGCCTATAGAAATGGATATGGTTCATCCGTTCTTCATGTATCTATGTTGAGGAGATGTGTTGGTGGCCTAAGTGCTATAGGACTCTTTGAGGTTGTGGGTGTTATGGAGGATGAGTTGACTTATGAGAAGGTTCTAGTGGATATATTGAATGGATATGTGGAAAGGTTGTTTAATAAGGATGTAGTGTTCGTCAAGGTCCTTTGGAAGAATCATCAAGTTAAAAGAGTCACTTGGGGAGCCAGAACGGACATGAAGAAGCAATATCCATACCTCTTTATTCTATTCAAACATAAGATAGCAAAACTAAGACCTTTCTGTGATTTCAAATCATAATTTTCAGCCCTTTATGTCATTTGCATGCATTTATGTTTATGTTGACAAGTTTATGGTGATTTTGATGTTCATCTTGAAATTTTTGAAATGATGTTTAAATGCATTTGTTACATTCATGTTGGGCTAAAATCTTTATGATTACTTCTCTTATGTACCCTGCTTTGACATTCGGGGACAAATGTTCCAAAAGAGGATATATTGAAATAGCCCCAAAATACCCCAAAATGTACCTTGAAAATGTCCATAATTGTAATTTCTATATATCTTAAAATGTGTGCGTGATATCAAAAATCCAAATTCACATTCGTTATTAGGGGGTAAAATTGAGTATGAAATAGGTATAAACCCGATTTTAGATCATATGTAGCAAAAATTTGATTTCCCAAATTTTGGCCGCGATGCGCCAGGGGTACAAATCAGTGTTATTTGTGCCTCAAAATCGTATTTCAGCCTACGACATCGGGGTCTTTGGCCTATGCCCACCTATGCTCAAAAACACCTATTCTTAGCCTTTTTTCAGCTTTATATCACTCAAGACACTATTAAAACCCTCTCTAACACTTAACCACACGTTTTATCAAAAATTTAAGTGTCCCAAGCTCAATTACCAATATCATATACAAGCTTCACACCTCCTCCAGGATTACATAAAAAAAAACTAAGTTTGAGGTATGTGGGTTTCATCCATTGGGTCTTTTCACCCATGGAGCCCAATCTTCCTATTGTATGAAAATTGCATGTTTTTAAGTTGTATTAACTATAGGTATCTTCTATTGGAGAACATAAGCATGAAATATGTTTGGGTTTTATGAAATGCTGATTGAATATGTATGACTATCTATTTTGAGCTTGTACTATGAATGGGTTTTGTCTATTGAGTCTATGCATGTTTTGAGCTATGAAACTATGGTCTATTATGAGATTTTCTTATGGATTTAGGGATCTTATATGAGAGTTTTACTATGTGTTTTTGGGTAAATTTACATTGAGTTTTCTCATATTATTACACTCTTGAATTGCATGATTTTGAACTAGCATTGCACACCCACCAAGTGTTTGATAAAATGCCTTTTTAAAGATTCTTAAAGTTATTGATGATCTATTGGATGATTTATAAGTCAAGTGACTTTATGATAATTTTGAGGTTTTCAAAGAATGTATTGAATTCATGAAAATGGTTATGATGTTGTAATGATGGATTAATCCCTTTTTCAAAGATTTTACCTCTTGTGAGCCTTTGATGTTAATGCAAAGGTAATATTTGATGATAATCTATTCTTATGTCTTAAAGTTAGGTTCACCATTAGAAGTCAAAGATGTTTTAGAGCTGCTCATATGATATTTCTATGTTCATTATAAGTTATTAAAGTTATGACTATTTTAATTATTCTATGGGATTAGGCTTAGCACTGATAGATGGAAAGTTTGCACTCTTTCCTCAAACTATGTGCCAACATAGGAGTATACTTTACTCTTGATTTACTAGTGGATCCATTTTGTACACTTTCTCTTGAGGTTCTTCTTGAAATTGGGTAGTGTTCTAGTAAAGTGAAGTTTCTTGATGAAATCTTTTCTAAAATTGGGTCATGTTCCAGTAAGAAAGGATACTTCATACGAAATTGGGTCATGTTCCCTTAAGTTGGAAGTATGGTTTACCTTGGCAAGTAGACCACCTTTTCACCAATGAAGCATATTCATCGAGATTCCATATTGTAGCTCTCTTGGTCTTATTCTTTGTCGGTTGAGGTCTTTTCCCATATATCTATTATGTTCTATGCAAGTAGAATGATTTATAAGCATATTTTAATTCAAGCATTGATCATGAATGCCATATCGATATTATACTTATTTGTTGCCTATTACTGTGCATTTTGACTATATTGACTTACATCTTATTGCATTGCATCCTACATACTTAGTTCATTCAAATATACTAATGCATACTTTATGCCTACATGATGGTACCATGTAGGAACTAGAGCACCTTTTTATCACCCTCTGCGTGGCTAGTCTTGGTAATTTGGAAGATAAGCTTTGGTGAGTCCTCAAGTTCGGGGACACTAGCTATGCTACTCTTGCTTATGTTATTTCTCTATGTCGAACTCTTAATACTATGAGGGTGAGCGCGGAAAGTGTCTTGGCCCCACTCCAATCCATATTTAGAGGTGCTATTGGAACAAATGACATACTTATGCTTTGAGCTTTGACTCTTCTATGTTTTATGCTATCAAACACTTCCCTTAGTCTCGCTTTCCCTTTTTATATTATTTCTTGTGGTTGTTTTCTTTGCTTCCGCGACCAAGGATGTGTGATTGATATGCTAACAGTCTTCTTTGGGTTCCTTCGGGTTCCCATTGCAGTGTCATGTCTAGGCCCTAGACTTGGGTCATGATAGCTGGTACAACAGGTAATAGTTAGTTGGTACACTATGGTAGCCGGCCAAGCGCCATAGTGAAATTTAACCTTCACCTTTACCCAAGGGTTCGAAGAACCTAAGTTACCATCCTACGTGCAATGTCCTAATTTAGGTTGTGTTATCCGTGGTGTTTGAGTTAGTGAATCATAGGGAACATAATTTCCTAAGTTTCTCTCCCATTTGATTGTCTCTTCGCTTTGTTAGTATAGTTTTAATTTATTATAAATCAATTCAACCCACCCTTACCCCTGCGCTTTGATTGAGAATAGAGTTAATTGATGCTTGAAATGATTGTTGGTGAATTAATGTGGCAAAAGCCTGTATTCCCTTGGGATTTGATCTTACACTATGGCTAGGTTTTTTATTTGACAACGATCGTCTTATCATCAAAGTGAAAGGTACTGTTTGAGCATGATCAACCCAGAACATCTAAGGGTACAATTACACTTGTGTCACCAACACACTTTCTCAACATAGACATATGGATGAACCATACTTATATCCCTAGGCAACTCTAATCTATAGGCAACCTTACCAATTCTACTCATAATTATATAGGGTCCCACAAACCTTGGGCTCAATTTCCCTTTCTTTCCAAACTAGAACACACCCTTCATGGGTGAGACCTTCTAGCATACCTAATAATCAACATTAAACTCAAGGTTCTCCTTCTCATATCAAAGTAGGACTTTTGTCTACTTTGAGTGATCTTCAATCTCCACATTAGCAACCTTGCCTTTGCCAAAGCTTTGATAACTAAATCTGGACCTAACAAAGCCATTTCTCCCACATCAGACCATCCAATCGGGGATCTACATTGCCTACCTTATATGGCTGAGAAACTCCAAAGCATAATCCCTAAGAATATCCTAAAGAGTTTGAATTGTCCTCTTGGCTTGGCCATCCGTTTGATAAAAGGCCGTGCTAAGCTTAACTTTGGTACCAAGATCTCTTTTGGAAGGATCTCCAAAAATGAGAAGTAAATTGAGCACCACGATCCAAAATAATAGAAAATGGTATCCCATGCAACTTAACCAAGTCATGAATATATAACTTGGCATAATCCTTGGTGCCATAAGTTGTTTTAATTGGTAAAAAGTGAGCCAACTTGGTCATCCTATCAACGATAACCCAAATTGAATCAAAGTTCTTTCTAGTCTTTGGCAACCAAATCATAAAATTCATGTTGATCTCTTTC
>JAOTQJ010148259.1:17657-33265 GCA_025642045.1 Solanum sejunctum
CAACGATAACCCAAATTGAATCAAAGTTCTTTCTAGTCTTTGGCAACCAAATCATAAAATTCATGTTGATCTCTTTCTACTTCCAAGTAGGAATTTCTATGTCTTGGGCTAGGCCACTCGACCTTTGATGTTCGGCTTTGACTTATTGGAAATTGTGATAACCGAATACTTACTTGGCAATATCCCTTTTCATACCACCCTACCAATAACATCCCTCAAGTCTCTATACATTTTTGTGGAACTGAGGTGAATAGAATAGGACAAATTATGTGCCTACTTCAAAATCAACTCCCTTAAGCCACCAACATTAGGCATACATTGCCTATATTGGTACATAAGGACACTATCTCCCCATTGGGAGAAAACCTCTACCTTACCATCTTTCACCAAAGCTTTCAGTTCTAGTAAGGCGGGGTGTAGCTCATGTTTGGACTTAACCTCTTCAATCAAAGAATATTTGGAACCATCAATAACCATTACACCTCCATTTTCAACTTCATTTAACCTAAATTCCATCCTAGCCAACCAATGAACTTCCCTAGCCACTCCCTTATTGCCATCATCAATATGAGTTACACTCCCCATGGACACTCTACATAGAGCATCAGCCACATCATTAGCTTTGCTGAGGTGATAGTGCAAATGCATGTCACAATCCTTAAGGAGTTCTGACCACCTTCTTTGTCTCAAATTAAGATACCTTTTTGTGAAGACATTTTAATGACTCTTATGATCAGTGAATATGTCTACATGAACCCTATACAAATGATAATGCCATATTTTTAAATAAAATACCATGGCCGCTAATTCAAGATCATGGGTGAAATAATTACGCTCATGCACTTTTAGTTACTGAGAAGCATATGCTATAAACCTGCCAGTTTACATCAACACACACCTAAACAAATCCTTAAAGCATCACAATAAACCACAAACCCTTCTAGCTCTTCCAGTAAAGCCAAAATAGGAGCGGAGATAAGCTAGTCTTTCAAAGTTTGAAAACATCTTTCACATTCTTCTATCCAGATAAATATTACATTCTTTTGTGTTAATTTTTTCATAAGGGAAGCAGTTAAAGAGAAACCATTCACAAAACTCTAGTAGTACCCTGCCAAACCCAAGAAACTCCTAATATCTATCAGAGTCAAAGTCCTAGGCGAATTCCTTATCACTTCCATCTTCTTGGGGTCCATTTTAATTCCATCTTCCAATACCATATGATGTAGGAGTGCAACCTCTTTCAACCAAAATTTAAATTTTATTAAATTTAGCAAACAACCTCTCATCCCTCAAAATTTGGAACACCACCTTCAAATGATTCACATGCTCTTCTTCACTTTGGAAATAAATCAGAATGTCATCTATGAAGACTATAACATACATGTAAAGGTAGGGTTTAAAGACCCTATTCATGAGATCCATAAATATCGCCAGAGTATTATTCAAGACAAAGGACATCCCCACAAATTCAAAATGCCCATACCTAGTCTGGAAAGCTATCTTAGGAATATCACGCTCCCTCACCTTCACTTGGTGGTACCCGGACCGAAGATCAATCTTAGAAAAGTAACTAGCCCCTTGTAGTTGATCAAATAGGTCATCTATCCTTGGTACATGATACTTGTTCTTTATAGTGACCTTATTGAGTTGTTGATAGTCGATCCACATTCTAAATAAACCATCTTTCTTTCTTGCAAACAACACCAATGCACACCAAGGTGACTTGCTAAGCCTTACGAAACTCTTCTCCAATAAATCCTTCAATTGGTTCTTCAACTCCTGTAACTCTGCTAGGGCCATACGGTAAGGGGAAATAGAAATAGATTGTGTATCAGAGAGGAGGTCTATACCAGAATCTATTTCCCTTTCAGGAGGAACACCGGGAAGTTAATCGAAAAAGACATCGAGAAATTCATTCACCATTGGAACCGACTCAATAGGAGGGACTTTAGACTCAACATCCTTAACCCTTACAAGATGGTAAATGCAACCCTTAGAAATCAATTTTTGGGCCTTAACACAAGAGATGAACCTAATCTTAACCACTGAGTTATTTCCTTCTCACACAAAGATGGGCTCATTAGGAATTTGGAACCTAACTTTACAAGTTCTATAATCAATAGAAGCATGATATGCATGTAACTAATCCATCTCAAGAATAATGTCAAAATCCACCAGCTCAAGTTCAACAAAATCACAAGGCAAGACTTTATGGAACATTTTGTCACGACCTAAGCCTAGGGCCTAGACGTGACCGGGGAATAAGAAACCCGAAGGAACCCCAAACAAGCTTCATAGCATATCATTACACATCCTTGGTCATGAAAATAATATAAAACATCATAAGAAATATGAACATGGGGAAATGGGACTAAGGGAGAAAGAGAGAGTGTAATACGTAAATAATATAGATGAGTCAAAGCTCAAACGTAATACATAATTTTTCCAACAAATACCTCTAAATACATAGATAGAGCCAGGGCCAAGACAAGGTAATTAGGCTTACCCTCATAGTCAGATAGAACATAAGATAGTATCTCAATACATAGATAAGAGGAAAACATAAACCAAAGTCCCCGAAATGGAGGACTCATAAATAAGCTTGGGATAGCATCATCTAGCCACGTGGAGGTGGAGAAGGATCAACTTGGGCACCGGCTCTTACATAGAGATATCATGTAGGCAAGAGTATGCGTTAGTACGTTTGAAAGCAGAAGTGCAGTCTACACTAGGAATGAGTTCTGACATGTGCCTCCTACTATTCAAGTAGCTCCTCGGGGGAACGAAGCTAGTCCATGTGGGATGCAATGCAATAAGAGACAACCTTCATATTCAATATGCATAATAATAGGCAACAGGCATGATATAGCAATATGTCATGTATGATCAATGCATAAGTAAAACATGCTTAGGTAATTTATGCTCATATAGAATATCATATGTATAGAAGAGGCCAAGAAAAATTTCTAAAGTATGAACCCCTTGGTAGGTTAGTGATGTTGTCATCCCATCACTTAGGTGGATGAGTACTAACCCTCATCTAGGTTGGTGATGATGCTGCCCCATTACCGAGGTAGATGAGTACTAACTCGGATCTAGGTTGTTGAGCACTAACCCCCATCTAGGTTAGTGATGATGCTGCCCCATCACTAGGCGGAGAAATACAAATCGTTCACTAGGTTATCTGGGTGCTAAACCTTGCGAATTGGGCATGGTCGAGTTCTACACTTTATATAGAATCCATCATATGCTCTAGTGAGACACTTCATATAGGAATAATCATATACATAAGCTCATTTCATCATCATATCATTCATATCATACCTCATGCTTTGAACCTTCAATTCCTTAAGAAACCATAACTGGACATTTTATCAGATACCTTGGGGGTGTGTAATGGTGGTAAAAGACCATGTAATTTAGACATCAAATCATGCAAGCAAATCTATTGTAAAACCAACAATTAACACCTTGCAACCCCCCCAAGACATTCATGTTAAAACCCCTCATCAAATCCAACATTAGATCCAAGATTTAGACCTCAAAACATGCTTAACAACCATATTCTTATGAACTAAAACCACTATGCAGTAAATTTCTTAATATACAATACCCACATGTAAAATCAATTTTAAATCATGCAATATTAGTAAAAAGGATACTTAGGCACCATGGATAAAAGGACCCAATGGTTCAACACCATATACCTTAGCTTTGGAGAAGTTCTTGATGAAGGTTGAAGATGGAGGCTTGAAGCTTGAAGAGGATCATTAACTTTGGATGAGGGTTTTGGGTTATGAATTTTGGAGTAAAAATAAGGCTAAGTGTTTTAGTGTGTGTTGGGAAATATTTCAAAGAATATGAGGGTGAAATTTGACTAAGTATAGATAATAATACATTTGGGAAAACATAGGCCCAATACTTAGAAAAATCTAGATGGACTAGGAAAGATAGTGCAGGAAATACACATAATCGCATCACAGAGAGGACGTGGAGGCTCTTCTGAAATTGCACCAAGTGAAATTTCATAATTTGATTCTTTTTCTTTAAAATTAAGGTTAGACCCTTGTCACCTTAATTTGGATCCCGTAAAAAAGAATATGAAGTCGAATTTCTAAAATAACTAATGGATTTTTAGATATATGAAACAAGGTTCCGGGCACTTCTAGGGCACTTTTTTAGGCACTTTTTGGGGTCGTTTCAGTTGACATGGGACAACCCCTATAGAATTTTCTAACAATACTAGACTCACCAATGGGAATAGAAACCTCATATGGTTCACACAATAATTCGGAACACGCATGAAGCTTATTAGCAACAAAAGAATTAGTGAAGGAAAAAGTGGCACCTGGATCTAATAAAGCATTCACATCATAATCGAAAACCTTTAACATACAGGTAACAACATCGGGAACCTCATCCATTCCTTTTCTTCCTTGGAGAGCATATAACCAATTATGTTATAGAACACCCCCTTGTTGGTCTCCCTTTGCCTTTTGATCCATATGAGCACCTTTGCCTTGAGGACGATCATACTTACCCTGGTTTTGAGTATAGAGGCAATCAACAATCATGTGGCCTACCTTCCCACACCCATAGAAAGCATTAGAATCCTTCAAGCATGGGCCACCAAGGTTTCTTCCATACCTTTGGCACCATGGGAGAGTCATCCCACCATTGTCACCTTGAAACATTGGGTTGGGCACCCCAGTACTACCAAACCTTTTTTTTTTGAGCATTGGAGGACCCTTAACCTTAGATTTTGTGACCCTGTTGGAAACAAACACCCTTAGCACCTTGAAAGCCACCATTAAACTAAGCTGTCTTGGACTCCCCGCTTCTCTTCTTCCTAATCTTATCCTTTTTAAGTTGTTCAGCGTAGGTCATGAGCCGAGACAATTCCATGTCACCCATAAGCTTAGTGGTGCCACATTTTTCATTCACTAAGTCAGACACACCTAACACAAAATTATTTATTCTTGCCCTAATATCGGTAACCAAGTGAGGAGCATACTCTGAGAACTTGTTGAATCTGAGGGAATACTTCCTCACACTCATGGAGACTTGTTTGAGATTTATGAATTCCATCATATTTGCTTCTCTCAACTCAATAGGGAAGACTCGACTAAGGAAGGCAACCTAGAACTCCTCCCATGGGATGGAATCATTGTTCGCCATCTCTAGCTTCTATTAAGTGAATAAAATTTGTGCAACACCCTTGAGTTGGTAGGTCGCAAGTTCTGCCTTCTCCTCCGAACTCACCCCTATAATTGCAAGCACCTTATATATCTTATCAATGAACTCTTAGGGATTTTCCTCCATTTTGGAACCAAGAAACTCCGGAGGGTTCATCCTAGTAAAGTCCCTCACCCTTGAGGCCAGAGCAGGATCATGAGGAGCTTGGGCTCATTGGTTCAATTGAGTTGTCACCACATGGGCTAAAATGGTAATGACATTCAAAAATTTGATATGTGCATCCCCTTTTTGGGGAGTCAAATGTGCCAAACCCTCTTCGCGCGTGCAAACCCTCTGTGTCCTTCCTCTTGGTAGAGGCATGAGCTAAAAAAGCAAAAGATCACCTGTTAGGGAAGGAAACCTTATATAAACCAAGACATAGATCATGAAGGAGTGAACGATTTCCTAAAATGCCTCATAGCCTCTTATACATAGTTGTGACACACTTCGCAACCATGAATAAGACTTTACTTAACGCAGTGTGTTAGATTTTGAGGACCATTAACGACCTAGTTCTCTAATACCAAGCTTGTGATGACCCAATCATCAAGCCTGGATGTGACACAGCAAATGGGGAACCCAAAGGGACCTCAAACAAGCCTCTTAACATATCATTTACACATCCTTGGTTGCGGAAGCAAAATTAGACAATGACAAGTAACAAAAGGGTTTAAGGGAAGCAGGAGTTAGGGCTTCTATCTCATCATCGACATAAAAAAGCATAGAGGAAAATAAAGGACTAAGGGAATTCTTACACAATAACATAGAAAAAATAAGAGTCAAGCTCAATACATGAAATCCATATCTAATATCACCTCTTCTTTAGATGGAGCACGGGAATAGACATCTCCGGGGCTCACACTCAAAGGTAATTATCAAAAATATAAAACAAGTCTTAACAAAAGCATGAAAATAAAGTGGAATCTCATCCCTTGAATAGAGGACTCACTAGTAGTAGCCTTCAAGAATTTGTCTAGCTATGTAGAGGGGAGGATCAATAGGAGTTTCGGTCCCTACATAGTGATATCATGTAGGCATAGAGTATGCATTAGTACTTGGAATGTACTAAGTATGTGAGGTGGAATGCAACAACGACATAAGCTATAATATTCAAGATGCATAATCATAATCAATAGATAAAATCTCAATATAACACGTATGATCAATGCTTGAGTTAAAACATGCATGTAGATGATCAACTTGCATAACATAGCATATATATATGGGAGGAGACCTTAACCGACAAATAAGACCAAGCGACCTACGACTTGGAATCTCAATGCATGTCACCCACCTGAGAAGGTGTGGTCTACTTGTCAAGGTAAACTATACTTTACCCTACTTAGTGGGTAACTTATCCTAGATTGATATACTAGTGAAGCCCATTTAGGAAAATAATATAAACATACGGTGGCATATAGTTAAGAGACCAAGCCTTTATATAAGGACCCCTTGAGTCAAGCCCCCACCTTAAGCCTCAACTGGTGCTAAGTCTAATCCCACGCAATACTTTAAATAATCATAAGTTTAATCATAACATGAATAACTCATGAATACATTATAACATGGCATGAGTATCTCATTCATTTACTTGACCCCTACATGGGGATATACCTTATACTAGAGGATAAAAACAATGCATAGACTTGACCCCTTCTAGTAGACATTGCATTTCACATGAGAGTATAGATTGTAACATGCTTGATCCCTACTAGTGTGATTAAGTTTATACATAAGGGTAAATAGATATCATGCTTACCCCCTCATATAGACATTATTCACTCACAAGAGGGTAGGAATATAGTATAAGGGCTCAACATAACTCTTGTAAATCTTAGAAATCTTTCATAAGTTTAATACATGCCTGAGAGCCCATAACTTATCATATCATGTTTGTCTTACAATCATGCAATAATCTTTCATCAGCATAAAAATCTTTATCATGAATTTAATCAAACATGATGGGTATATGGACACATGCTCAAAATCATGCAATTTAAGAATATAGACAAGAAAGAGTAAAATTAAATCATTTTAAAGTCTTGCAATTCAACCCACTAACATCTCAGTAAACCCTTATTTTTAGGTGTCATGAAATCTGTCAAAAATTCACAATATTACATAGTTTCCATAGTTCATGTCATGCATAACTTCAATAGATACAAATCAACTCATGGAATAATAGGTATTCATGCATAATCAATCAATACTTGGTAAAATCAATATAACTCATATATATAATTCATAATAAGAAGTATCCATGAAGAATCTATCTTTGAAATCATGAAATTTTCATAAAAGAGATGGTTGGGATCTATGGGTGAAAGAATCCATGGATGAAGAACCACATACCTAAACTTGAGACTTTATTAAAGAAAACTTGAGGAAGACTTGAAACTTGGATTGGGTCCTTGAATTCCAAAGTTGGTTCTTGGGATTCTTGAATTTTAATGGGGTATTGAGTGATGTTTTAGAGAGGATTTGGGAGGGTTTTTGAGAATTTTAAAGTTGAAAAATGACTAAGGAAAGAGGGTTTTATGTTTAATTACCCAAACACCCTTGAACAAAGTTGGAAAAATAAAAGGCCACCCATTTCCTACACAGTTTTTCCCAATAGACAAGAATATGAAGTTAAATTTTTAAAATCATGCATGAATTTTGAAATATTCGAGAATTACACTATAGGGCATTTGCGAAGAACATGAGAGGTGTTATAGTAACCCATGGACCAAGTGACAAACCTTAGATAGTTTTGTAAGTGGGATCTTTGACATAAAAGAAATTTAAAGTTTTCAAGAAGGTAGTATACGAGTTATCAAACAGCTTGTGGAATGCATTACAACCCTTGTAGAACTTTCATGGTAGGGACAAGGAAGTGAGGATAAATGTTTCATGACCCATAAGAAGTTTCACGACCCATACTATTATTCATGGTTTTTAGTTCAATAAAGTCAGCTTTTAGGATTTTCAGATGAGTCATTAGATCAGCGGACTTACAACTCATAAGTCGACCTATATCCTATAACCAGGTTCCGTAAGTCTCTTTTTAACTATTTTTAATAAGGGATAATTTGGTCATTTCCCATAATTCTACTCCTAAACTATAGCATTTTGGGGACGTAAAGTAACCTATTTTAGCCTTCACACCCTAATTCCTATCATTCTTTACTCTCAAATTCTCTAAGCAAAAAAGGTCTCTCAAGACTAGGCAAGAACAAGGATAGGGTTTGCAAAGTTTTCTTCCCCAAAGGCTTCAATTTCGTTTCTCCTTAGTTCTCCAGGTATGTGAGTTGATTTATGGGTACCTTTTCACCTATAATGTTCCCTATTATGTATTTTTTCCTTTTCTTTAAGTTCCTTAATTTAAAGTTCACGTTTATGATGATATCATAATCTTTATGCTATTATATGATACCCATGAAGTTCAAAGACTATATTGCTAAGTGTATATATCTAAATCTATATTTCTCTCTCTCTCTCTCTCTCTCTCTCTCTCTCTCTCTTTATATATATATATATTCGAAATATGATATTGAGTCCATGATAGTTTAGATATGGTCAAGGTGGAATGCTTTTGATGTTTCTGTTTCAAAGAAATTTTCTAAGACTTATGTAATTCATGATTGTTTCATGATAAAGCTAAGCCCATCTTGTTTTCAATGAAAGTTTCCTATGATCTAAAATTTATGATTAGGGCATTAACAAAGAGCTTCAAAGCTAAGTTTACCAAAGAAATATATTTGATGTCAATTAACCTAAAATATGTTTAAGCAAGAATCTTAAGTTCGAGCTACTCCTATGATTTCTACTTATGATTCTAAGATTATGTTCAAAGATTCCGTGGGATGGCTTAGCACTGAGAGAATCAAAGGTTAGGACTCATTTTGGTAGTTGAGGCATAATCCCTTCAAGCTTAATCTCAATACCCTTAACTATGTGCCACCATAGGAGTCTCATAGGCTAGGCTAGTAGGTCCACGTGGACCCAAAGGTTATGAAAGATGTAATTACAAAGTTATTAAGTTTTGAGCATCTACCTTGGCAAGTAGATTTTTCTTTTCCCAATAGGAGTGAATTGGCCTTTTGCCAATGGAAAGAGTTTATTGAATTTCATGCAGTAGTTCATATGGTCTTATTCTCAATTATGGTTCATTTCCACAAGTTTGATGATCCTATGATATGTCTTGGACTTTTGTGTTTTCTTATGCATTGCCTCATATTGATCTAAGTCATATTCCTTGTGCAGGTTTAAGCTTATTTCATGATTCTTTTATCTTATTTATACCCATATGTTATGTTTATTATGATGGCATTACAATTTTAGTCGTACATTGCATCTCAAATAGTTAGTACATTCAAATTTTCTAATGCATATTTTACCCACATGATTTAACCATGTAGGGACAGATACTCCTTCACCAGCTCATGGCTAGTAGTTGACTTGCAAGAATAGTTTGTTATTGTAGTGAGCCCTTAGTTCGGGACTCCATCCATTTTCCACTCTATTCACTATTTGTATTTCTGATGATGTATTTATGGCCCTTCTGAGGTTTTTACATTATATATTGACTATTGATGGATTTCTCTCTATTTGGTGGAAGTAGACAGTGTCGATTCTGCCCGTTATGTATTATTGGTATGCTTATTGAGAAAATGATGTTATCTATTTTCATTGCGTTGCTTCATTGCATAAAAAATGACGCATAGTCCTTTCCCCTTATGATTTCTATAAAAGTTTTAGTTTAACGCCTATAAATGCTTAACATGCTTAGATGGTTTTGGTAAGGTGCCTCTGGGTATCTCATTCATCGTATTATGAATAGGCCCCTAGATTAGGTCATTATAGGTAGTGGTAGATGGAAGAAGTGTTTGGGATAGGTGATCAGACAAGATCTAACAAAATTACATCTCACCGAGGATATGACCTTAGATAGAAGGGAGTGAAAGTCGTTTATTTGGGAAGAAGGCTAATAGGCTAGTAAAGGTAGGTTAATGTATGACATTTTGATATAGTAGTTTAGTAGGAGTAGAAGTAGTCGTGTCTTTATATCTTATGTTGCCATCATTTGTCTTATCGTATTTACATGATGTCATTTGCTTTTCATTATTATTCATTTTTTTCTTTCTTTTCATTTCCTTTAGTTTTCCATATCTAGTATCTTCTTCTTGTCGGGCTTGATTTTTTTAGACAAGATTTCTTCAGAAATTTCTCTATCCTATAAGGTAGTGGTAAGGTCTGCATAAATTTTTATAATGACCTAATAGGTCATTTTTGGATTTTTTATGAAAATTATTGTTTTACCCTTATGTAAGTTGCTTTTGGCCTATTTTGACTATCTGCATGGTTAAGACTGAAATCCTGCATTTTTAAATTGAAAATAAGAGTTTTGACATATTTAGAAGGTTAAGTTGTTGAAAAAGTGAATTTTTGTGCTATTCTGAGTTTCGGGTATCAGATCAGAGATCCATAAAATTCATTATCTCTAGAACGTCAAAACTGAACTATGAGAAGTTACAAAACTAAATTTGGAGTTGAAATATGGTTTTTAAGCCCAAAGTTGTGATTTTGGTTGTTCCATGAACCAAATTTGACTTTGGTCAACATTCACAGTTCAAAAGCTCAAATCAGAATTTCTATAGTTCCTAATAGTGAAGTAATGCTAGAAATGATCTCCGAATAATTTTTAGAGTTTTCGAGGATAGTTTTGATATTTTGAGTTTTAAATTAGTTTTATCGACTTGCATTAGTAAATATATCTAGGGGACCTTAAGATTGATTTATGATGATTTCATTATGTCTGGATCAGTATTTTGATATGGATACATATTTTGGTTGTGAAATTCTAATTCTTGAGTTTCGAGGGTCTGTTTCGAGTATGAAATTAAACTTAGCATTGCTGGTTTATTTGATATTTGGTGTAGGTGCATTTTTTCTTCGCGCTCATGGAGAAGTCTCCATGTTTCTAGAGGTATTGGTGATGCTATGCTTTGCATTCACGGACAGGATCCTACGATCGTGGAGTGTGACCTGCTTATGCTCTGCATTCGCGAGATGGGATCTATGATCGTGGAGTGTATTTTCACTGATCAGTTTTAGAAGCTCGAGAGTCAATTTTTATTTCATTTTCGAACTTGTCAAGCTTTTGGAACAATTTTGAAAGAGGATTTTGTTGGATAAGTGTTTGTTACACTATATTAATCATTTTTCATAAATTTATCTTGATTTTATCTTTAATTACATGATTCTGATGGTTCAAAATTGGAAAGTTTTAGACTGTGATTTTCAAATTTCAAATGTTGATTTTTCATTCAATTTAAGCTCAATTTTAGTAGGATTTTCATCCACGAACTCCATTTTTCATGTAAAACATGATTTTAAAGTAAATTTTTCAGATTTAGAAACTTCAACTTTTGCCTCGAATTTTGACCATTTTGATTCGGAGAGCCTAATTTATGTCACTATGGATATCAAAATTTATATCTCTATGATTAGTATCTATTGTTGATAGTGATTGATCGATATAGGGATCATTTGGAGAGTTGAGTTGATTAAAAGTTTTCCAAGTGCAATTTTTGCATCGAGGTGGATTTGACTAACCTTATGGGATTAGATTTGAGGTATTGGATATGTCTATGTGATAATTGGGAGATCTATATTGATTATTGAGTAGTTGTGTTGATATTAAGGAATATTGATGTAACACCCCACACGTTATAATATTGAGACAATTCAAATGAAACATGACATGATTTGGACCAATTGACGCTAAACTTTAAAAGTGTTTGAATCTCGTGTTAATGGGCTGTAGGTGCGTCTAACGCTTAAGGGGATCGAGGGTATACATGTTTTGTGGTGAATTAAGGAAATTATGGACTTAAATGAAGTAAAATAATTGAGGTGCTTATAGGACTTAGAAGCTAGCAGGTGAGTCACCTACTTGCTTAGCTTAAAATCGCTAGTTAAACGGAGATGAAGCTCGACATCGAAATTGTCCAAGTTCGATTATGAATAAAGTCTGTATTTAAGGGTGTAACTTGAACCCATGTTTTATCATAATAAATGGACTATATGTTAAGCCCAATAGAGGTATTAAAAAGGGCCCAAAGACAATACAAAACACTTAGGAAATTGGGCCTGAACCTAAGTAAGTGAAAGCTGAAAATTTGGCAGCCCAAGTCCATCAAGTTGGTGCTCCAAAAAGGCCCAACTTTGAGGGTAACGCTGCTGGGTAAGCTACCTGATTATGTGTGGTATATGTTGGTCAAGAAGTCAAGAGAGAGTCGGCATAATATCCCTATATAAAGGGCTCCAAAGCTGCTCCACAATTTATAGTTCACTTGAACACAAAAAAAATCAGATTGTTCTCTCTACTTTCTCTCAACTTTTCTTGACTTTGTAAATCAGCCAAACGACTTCTTTAGGGTTCTTAAGGAGACTATACACCTTTAAGGCAAAGTTAAGTAATTATAGTTGTGTGTTTAGTATAGTTTTATCATGAAAAATACGAAATAGATGCTAGGTACGCTGCTGAAATTTGTTGGACAGATTCTTTGCAGAAAGTTTTTGCACCTTTTGCTTTTGTTTTGGTGATTTATCTATGGTTTTTAAGTTATATTATGAAGAGAACTTGGTTTTATTAGCATAGTTTGAGTTATAAACATCATCCTAAGGTTGCTGCCCTGGTTTTGGTTTCATTTAACAAGCGCGTTTCATCGAGTTATTTCAAGCGTCATGTTGTTTGTAACTTGCGGGCTGTTGTGTGTGAAGCTTTTAGCTCACGTCCTTCGTGACTTATTAGGTGCTGTTGTAGGACTGTTTGTGGTATGTTATGTGTGTAAATGTTTGTGGAACAGTTTGGTTAAAGTTGGAATAGGTTTGGAGTTGTCGACGTCGAAATGTAGCGAAGGAAGGTAACGTTATGCTGTCCGTTTTTAGATTGTGTGGAATTGTTATGTGTTGCGCTTTGTGGGCTATTATAAGGCTGTTATGGACTTAAAATAGTCTGTAAATGGTGTGTATATGCTAATGTATATTAGAAAATAAGATTAGGGGAGGAAAAGTTAAAGGAATACGCCCGGGTTTATAGACACCCACTTGCTGCCCGTGTATTGTTTTCTTATGTGATTGAGATGCCAAAATGTATTCATTGGCTTCTAATGCTAGTTTTGTCCTATACTATGTTGTAGATAAGTATTTGGAGGAAGTGAATATTATCTCAAAGTAGTAATGAGGTTATACAAAGAGGTATGTAAGGTTACTTGATTTCGTATCACTTGGCATGAAATATAGATCACTCCTTGGTACATAAAGGCATTCACCAACTCCAACACAATTATTAACCGTGTCTCCACTCTCTTACATGTTCATATGATCCTCTATATAGTCACCTTCAAACTTGCATACGTGCTTTGATACCAAGTTACATGAGTTCCTGTTGCAAGATAAAGTTCATAAGTTGTTCCATTTCATGCTCATTTCATAAATTGTGTAATGTACTCTTTTCATTGTCCTATTGCCTGGTATGATTATCTACATGTCACATGTTACATATACAGTCTTACAGCTCCAATATTATGGCCACCAAAAGAATCATCTCAAAGGTAATTGAAAGATACAATATATAGTTTTGACGGGTGGTAGCCTGAGGGGGTTCTTATAGAACCTGGCATAGGGACGATCCCGATATAGTTTTGATGGGTGGTAGCCCGAGGGGGTTCATACAAAATCTGGCATAGGGACAATCCTGATACAGTTTTGATGTGTGGTAGCCCGAGGGGGTTCATACAGAACTTGGCATACTGACGATCGTGATACATTTACCACTGATCAGTTGGTCATATGATTACAGCTGTGCACAGACTTTACAGTACAGATTTTACAGTAAAGATAAAGTGATATAAAGGATGTAAAGTACATGATTCCACAACATAACTAAGGGTGGTCCTTAATGTTCCACAGATGCGTGGTTTCATTTGAGTTGTTACTTTATATACAGTATATCTTTCCTTACATACTCAGTATATTATCCCGTACTGACGTCCCTTACGGAGGACCTGTATTTCATGATGCAAGTACAGGTGCTAGTAGATCTCCCCAGTAGGAGTACAAGATATTCATCTACTGTCATCCAGCTCTAGATTGCTTTGGGGCTTCGTACATGTCTAGAGCTTACACGTATTTATTGCACAGTTTGCTGAGGTAGGGCCTGTCCCGACCTTTGTTAGATATTTTTCTTTATTTAGAGGCTTTGTAGACTATGTAAAGCATAGTAAAGTCATGTCTCACACTTAGATAACTTTGCCCCAACTGCCTAGTCATATGCATTTTCTTTTGGCTTGTTATCACTATTTATCTGCTTAAAGGCATGTCAAACATAAAAACCCCTTATAATTTGTACAGAACGCATATAGTTACAGGTTGGTTCTCCCGAGCCTTATCGGCTATGGGTACAGGTCCGCCCTATAGGACTTTAGGGCGTGACAGAAGTGGTATCAGAGCGGGTCATCCTAGGGAGTCTACAAAGCCGTGTCTATGTAAAATCTTATTTATCGATGTGTTGTGCACCATATTTATAAGCCAGAGGCTATGTGGCATTTAGGAGTTATTACTTTCTTTCCATTCTTTAGATCGTTCCATAAAGTAAAGTGTAATAGGTGTCTTGTGACTAATCCTAAATTGTTTTGTACAGCCAGTATGCCAGAGACAAGGCAGAACAGAGGTAAAGGTAAGGAAAAAGAAGTGGTGGTTGGTATACCTAGCCAGGGGAGACAGCAAAATGATATTCAAGAGGAGTCTTGGTCACAGACATCTCCAACTCCTCCAATTCCTAATGAACTAGAGAGAAGTGAAAATCCCCCAGAGCCACCTGTTGATGCTACTGTACAGGACTTGAGAAATGCAGTTCAGCTATTAACCCGTATAGTTGCTAGTCAACGTCAAAGGCAGAAAGGTCTAGTTATGGATATAGGTGGTACAAATAGGGCAGCTGGTACTAGGATACGTGATTTTCTTAATTTGGACCCTCCAACCTTCACTAGCTCAGATCTTAATTAAGACCCCGAGGACTTTATTAATTAGATTCAGCGTACCTTAGATGTTATGCATGTGAGTGGTACAGAAGCAGTCGAGTTAGCAATGTATGGACTGAAGGGTATTGCTATATTGTGGTATGAAGCTTGGAGACAATTTAAGGGTATAGATGCACCTCCAACCACCTGAAAAGAATTCAAAGAGACATTTCTTGACCACTATTTGCCATTAGAGATCCGAGAGGCCCATGCAGATCAGTTCCTGAACCTCCATCAGGGGAATATAAGTGTGAGGGAGTATAGTCTCCAATTTAATTCCCTGGCAAGATATGCTCCTAATGTAGT
>JAOTQJ010148270.1:0-33264 GCA_025642045.1 Solanum sejunctum
AAACCCTAGCCAAACATTTTATCAAACACTTGGAGGGGGGTGTAATGTTAGTATAAAATCATGAAATATAGAGCTGAAATCATGCAAGAAAATCCATTGTAAAACCATCAATTAACAACTTGCAACACCCTCAAGCAATATATATCAAAATGCCTTCTCAAATCTTGCAAATCAAAGATTTTTAGCTCAAACCATAGCAAAATAGTCATGATTTCACATAGCTTTCACGTAGTGTGGAGTGAATTTCATAATAATTAAGACCCATTTATAAATTAACTTTAAACGATGTAATTTGAGTAAAATAAGGCTTGGGTATCATGGGTGGAAGGAATCCATGAAGGAACCTAAATACCTTAGCTTGGAGATGAACTTAGAAAAGATTGAAGATGGAGACTTGAAGCTTGAAGAAGAACCTTGAAGGAAAATCTTAGCTTAGGATGAGGGTTTTGGGACTTGAATTTGGTAGTGAATATATGGCTAAGTGTTTGAGTGAGTATTGGGGAATGTTTAGGATGATCATAGGGTGAAATAAGGCTAATTATAGGTAAAAACATGGTTAGGAATACTTAGGACCAAGACCTAAAATTCTAGGACCGAGATAGATATCACAAGCAACAAAATACATAGGTCCGCATCTGCTCTGCAATGCAGATTTGTCGCGGAGGCCAAATTAACACATGTTCACAAAAGTTACACATCGGATGCTATCACGGATCGATTCTAGATAAGAAAATTATGAAAATTGAAATTGTTAATCGTTTGCTCTTAAATCGGGGTTAGACCTTTTTCCACCTAATTTTATCCCCCGAACAAGAATATGAAGTCAGATTTTTGATATTGCACATGAATTTTGAGATATATAAAATTTAAAATTCTGAGCATTCCAAGGCACATTTTCGGGCACTTTTTGGGGTCGTTTCAAAGGACAAACAAAGTAGAACTAGGTAATTTACAATTCTTGGAAGGTGTATATGCATGTATTAATTAACTCTCTTCATTTTACATGTTTTTTGGTGGTGGCCAACATTAGAACTCACCTAGAGTTACTGACTAGACCAAGATAGTAATGAATAGGAAAATAGATTGACTAACAGGATTCGATTGATGTGTTCTCATCTAATCAACTAAACTGGTCCAAGGGGAGGTTGTACTAGAACTAATAGGCAGAGCTTAGTAATGCACACTATGGAGATGGGTCAAGTCGCATAGTGAAATTTATCTCTCACCTTTGACCAAAGGGCTTGGTGAACTTAAGTTATTGTCTTGCATATGATATACTAGACAAGAATTAGGTTATCTGGTGATACTGAGTTGGGGAATTATGGGGAACACAATACCCTAGTTGCTCTCTATTATTGATTTTCTCTTGTGATAATTAGTTTAGTTTACTTTCTTATTGATTATTGTAACCCCTCCCCCCCTCGGGGAATTGAGTCGGTTAACTACTTGAGTCGCATTTTGGTGGATCTATCTTGAGTCTATATATGCTCTATTGGTTTGACCCTAACCTTGGTTAGGTTCCATTTTTTGATGGCAACTGCTTTTCCCTCTAAAAAGAAGGTGTAACTTACACGATATCAAGATTTTAGCATCGTTGTTGGGGAATATGTCTAGACTTAGTAGATTCACTAGTAATTTGAATGTTAATCCTAGTTCCCTTTATTTTACTTTTGTTTTTGTTTTTGTTTCCTTGAAGGGTGTATGAATAGTATATGCCTAACACTCGGAGTCAAGGCAAGCTGTTAACTCCATTTGATCCTGAGATCCACAGAACTGCAAGAAGAATGGCCCAAGAGAATGCTAACAATGTGGCCAATACAACTTTGAACTGAAATAATAATATAATGATAGGACTGAGAACCCACCTCCTTTGGAGGACATTCCACAGCCTTTGGAGTTCAACATCAATGCTTACTAGTAGAATCAGAATAGGTTGAACCCCATAGCTATGGATGTGACTGGAACTATTGTGTTTCCACCATTATCGACAGACAGACAATTCACAATCTTTGGTGGGTTACTTTAGATGTTGCAGAACCATAGGCTATTTGTGGACTTACCATCAGAGGATCCATATAGCTGCTTGCACAATGTGGCATTTGTTTGTAAGAGTGTGATGGGAACATAGAATCTTTCTGTAGATATTATGGGACTTTGTGTCTTCCTATTTCCTTAATGGGCAGTGCTGTATTATGGCTATCTGAGCTCCCACAGAGTTCAATCACTAGTTGCACAGTTTCTAAAATGCCTTTCTGGAGAGGTGCTTCCCTAGATCAAAGAAACTCAAGTTGAAGGACGAGATTAATAACTTTGAGCAACTTACGGGTGATTAGATAAGCACTACTTTGGAGCAGCTTACTAAATAAATGAGGAGCATCCCTAACCACAAGATAGTTGATGACTCCTTGGTGGAGATCTTCTACCGTGTCCTTGATGAGAACAGTCAAGCTTGTGCTGACACTATTATGGGGGGCATGTTTCTATATCAACCATTTGCAAGGACTGCTAAGCGTATGGAGCAAGATGTCAAGACAAGTACAAGCAATAGGATAGAGCTTCCATAAAGAGTTCATGTGATATCAATGTGGGGTCAGAGCAAGCCAAAATTGATAAAGAAATTATGTAGCAACTTGTTCAGGTTCGCACAAGCATGGATGTGGTAATAAAGCAGAATCAAGAAAGAGTGAATGCGTTGGTCCACCAACCCCCGCGTGCATCCATGTATAAGGAGCCATACTATGAGGAGCACACATAATTTGCAAATGATTAGAAGGGGGGTTTCTAGAACAATGCCTAAGAGTCAATCAAGTCTATTGGTGCCAAGGTCAAGGAAACCAAGGTCGGAATTATGGTAAAGATTAGTCTTTCAGAGAAAACCATAGGGTTACTATGATAGGAACAGAGGGCCAGATGTAGATTAGGGTTGCAAAGAAGGCTTCAAAAATGGTCCTTATATGCCACCACACAATCGCGACATAGGTACAGGGAATTTCAGAATTGAGAAGATGTTTGACTGCCTGCTAAAGAAGGCTGAGACACAGGATGAGACTCTAAGGGGCATGAGATCTGATATTTCAAGCATAAATCATAAAATAGAGTCCCATTCTATGGCTATTAAACAGCTTGAACAAGAGTTTGGTCAAGTGTAAACTCAGTTGAATCAGTGGTAAAGGGGTACATTGCCTAGCGACATAGTGCAAAATCTCAAAAATGAAGGGCAGTGTATGGCGATTACTACTAGGGGTGGCAAGAGCACTATTGATCCTCTTATGTCGGTTGATGAGGAAGATGTTTGTGGGAGATGGTTGCATCAAAGGATGCGGATAGAAGAGATGTGGCAAGGATGCGGTCAGTGAAGTAACTAAAGCGCCACAAAGTTAAAGCTCATCTCTAGGCCTCCTCCTCCTTTGTCTAAAAGAATCAAAAAGAGGGAGGAGGAAGGCAAGTTCAAGCACTTTCTCTCCATGCTTAAGCAGCTATCTATCAACATCTCTCTCATCAAGGCTTTGGAGAAAATGTCAGGCTATGCAAAGTATATGAAGGACTCAGTCACCAAAAAGTGCATTGTGAGTCATGAGCTTTCTCAAGAGCTTCAACATTGCAGTGATATCACTATAAAGTCCTTGGCTTAGAAGTATGAAGATCCAGATGTTTTCACCATACCTTACATTATAGGCGATGTAGAGTTTGCAAAGGCACTATGTGACTTATGTGCCAGTATCAATCTGATACCCCTTGAGTCTACAAGAAGTTTAGATTGGAAGTCCCTACTCCTACTAGCATGCGGTTACTAATGGCAGATCGCAAGGTGAAGAAGCCTGTGGAGAAACTTTATGATATGTTAGTTAAAGTGGAGAAATTCATATTACTTACTGACTTTGCCATTCTAGATTGCGAGGTTGACTTCGATGTCCCAATCATCTTGGGAAGACCATTCCTAGCCACTGGGTGAGCCCTAGTTGATATAGAAGCCAGTCAACTTAGGTTTAGATTAAACAACGAAGAAGTTGTCTTCGACGTCTATCCGTCCATGAAGCATCCAGATGAGCTGAAGAGTGAAGTTTAGGCAATTGGTGAAGTCTGAATAACCAATTTACCTAAGTCATGTTACAATAATAAATCAGGCGGTACTTGAGGAATAACCCAAAGTTTTGATGTAATAGCATAGTTATAGGTAAATTTTTAGTTTTTGGACTCATAGGTAGTTTTTTTGTTTAGTTTTAATTGTAATTTTGGACAATGAGCTGGTTCCATACAGGGTATTTTATGAAGAGTATGCAGGTATAGGACTAAGTTAGCAATTTGGCTGAGAAGAGCATCAATTTGAGTCTCTACGACTGGGTCTACAAGTCATAAAGCAGTTTACGACTCATATCCCATCTCATAGAGATTTCCAATAAGCAGAAAAACCTTATGCACTCTAGTCTATGACCCAACTTTACAATTTGTAGATCAAACTATGAGTCATGAATGGGACTCATGGACTCCACGTAAGTTTTATGAAATTTTTCTAAGTATTGAGGGTTTTACAAAACCATAATCCATGAGTTGTAGAACCATCTACGACTCGTAATTGAGGTTTCATAAACCCAGGCACAGTTAATTTTCAGTTGACCTTGTAAGAGTAAACAGAGGGGTCAAATAATTTTGACCCCACTTTTAACCTAAAATTACAAAATATATCTAATCTAACCCCCCTCCTCCTAATTTTTGACTGTCATGTCCCTTTTTCTGGCTACAATTCTGGTAACCTAAGGTTTTATCCCTACCTATCTCTCTAATCTTCTTCAAGTTACATCTCAATTCTGGGTGAGTTTTCAGTTTAAATTGAAACATTCAATTTGCCTTGTTTTAATTGATTAATTTGAATATTTTGTAGGGCATGATGTTTATACACGAAATCTTTATTGAATGTTAATTGTGTTATGTGAAATTGGGTTGTCCTTAGTTGAATTGTTAATTGAATCCGAAGGTATTTTGGCTTTATAAATGTGAATTGTTTATGCCCATTTGAATCACCCAACATGTGTCATTAAATGATATTGAATGATTTGAATTGGTGAGTGATGACATAGGTACATGATTTTGTATAAATCAAATAGGAATGGTCAGTCCCATAAGATAATCCATGCTTAATCAATCTCAATGGTGTGTGTATGTTTAAAGCATGTTGGGGGGAATAGTTATGTTGTGCTAATCATGTTTGTGTTTGTATTATTGATTTGAGGCTGATACTTAGTTAGTTAACAATGTCTTTTGGGGTCCGTGTGATGGACTTAGAAACTCAGGTGATCGAGACTTCTGGTCCAGGAGTGGTTTTTATAGCCCACAGAGCAATCTACGATTTGTACTTACCTCTCGTGCATAATTCCAGAAACTTGATGTTTCTAAGTATCCAATAGACAAGACCTTATATGAGTCGTAGATCACTTTACAACTCATAGATAAGTCTCGTTGACCCCTGCTTGAATTTGATTACTCACTAGAATTTTCTAGGACCCTAGCTTGCGGCTCATAAACTACTTTATAAGTCCTACCTAGACTTTTTCGGTAATAAAAATTTGTTTGAATCACTAGTTGAGGAAAGCTTCTTATGACTCATCGTATTCATTAAGACTCATAAAGGGGCCTTCGTAGAACCCCTCTTCAACAGAACTAAGACAATTTTTTGCACTTCAAGTCTTGATTCCTAGGGCTAACCATGGTTCATTTATGTCTATGATTTAGGTACTATGGCCCCAAAAGCCAAACACTCAAAGAATGAACCTATGAGGAGGAGGCTAGGGAATGAGCCTTTGATAACTAATAGACCACTCAGCTAAGTGGTTCACTAGAGGTCCTTGATGCCCAGTGGGACCTAAAGGTTTCTCGACCACAGACCAGAGCTGCTGCTAGAGTTTGACAGACTCAGGCTCTAGTTACTAGTCCTTCATAATCTAAGGAGGGAGTTAGTGATGGGACTAATATGCCACAGATGACTCCTTCCAGAAAGGGCTCCACCTCTGAGGAGGGCTCGAACGACATAGCAGATGTTGAGTTCAGCACTGCACCATCAGCAGCAGCACCACCAGATGCCCTCACTAATCCGTGGTGTGTCAAGGGCATGGAGGTGATATACTTGGAGGGCGTGCAGTCAAAAAAGCGAGGCAAGCTGGCCTATTTTATCTATATGGAGCCTAGAGTGATATCTGACAGACTTAGTTGTGTCCTCAATCTCCAGGACATGATGATACGGTATGGGCTTCATTGGATGACAGAGTCTCTTGGATAGTACTCCCTGAATATGGTTAGGGAGTTTTATGCATCATACGTAACCACCATCCAGCTCAGTCTTCCCAAGGGGAAGAAACCCCTCACTTAGCCCAGGCTGACAAAGACACGAGTGAGGGGTCGGTAGGTTGACATATCGAGGAGACTATCGGCTGCATATTATTAGGTCTCGAGAACCATGACCCCAGATCAACTGTGAGGTTTGATTATAGGGTGGGCAGACTCAAAATCTACTTATTATAAAGGATCTTGAGCAACGAGCAATATTGTTGACATGGGTGGCATGGTTTATTGCAGAGCAAGGTCCGGAACCTTCTTGGGTTACTACTCATATGGATCCTACTATTAAGGATTTGCTCAAATTTCTCGCTAAATTCTGGTGGTCTATTGTTTATTCATGCATCAGGCAAATGCTCGTTGATAACACTTTGACGCCAGAGCATGTAGTTTTGGCTGCCAACATCTTAGCTGGCTATGATATTGAGTGGGCCTGCCTCATCACCGAGCAAATACATGAGGCCATATTGAAGAGGCTCAGATCCATCCCTTTCCCGTGTTTGATCTACAGGCTCTATTTAAAGTCCAGGGTAGAGATACTGCACCAGAAGGACCAGATGATTGAGGCCTAGCACACTTTAGAGCCTAGCTTGATCAAGGCTGATGAGAACCCAGTGGTACTCTAGCGAGCACAACCTCCACCTATGCCAAAGAAGTTTACCCCAATGCCACCACTTAAGGGTTTTGAGATTAGCAGTACCACTACTGCTACTACAACTGAGGAGAGGCCCTCGCAGTACTAGGCCAATGAGGAGAAGGGGACCACTATTATTGCTCTTACACCAGAGGCCACTACTTGATAGGACATTAGAACAGCATGATCTCCGTGTCTACCATTCTATATAGGCCATGACGTAGAGATTAGCACATGCTGAGGCACAATTACTCAACTTTTTCAGCAAATTAAGCCATGGGTCTGGCAGGCTATTTCAGACTCGGAGCGTCGGATATAGGCATCATGATCACTGTTATTCAGGACCATATTTCTATCATAGATACCTGCATTGACGTCTTCGAGAAGTCGTTACATGAGATTGGTCAGGCCCAACTTGTAGATATTTCAGCCATAATAAGGAGATCGAGTAGCTCCGCGCTAACATGACAGCATCACTAGTGGCAACAGTCACACTACTAGAGACAATATCTCCAGTGCCAATGTTTGACTTATTTGCTCCCGACAAGACTACCCATCCTTCCCACGGAAGAGACCTTGTACAGATGAGGACGCAGAGAACAAACATGTACATGCTAGGAGGTTAGAAGAGAAGAATCTCAAGCTTGCCTTGAGGGAGTCGAGGCGTTATGAGAAGACATGACAAGCTCAAGTGATGGAGCATATGAGGAGTGCTAGAACCTCCAAACAGAGTACAACTACTAAGCAGACCACCCCGCAGAAGGAAGGTAGCACGATTCAGCCACAGACTGGCTTAGGTGCCTAGGTATGGTTTTTTGCCCCTTATGTTCTATTTTTGATTGATTTTGTTCATTGGGGATAATGCACATCATTTTTGATGGGGTATGGGTAGTTTTGGGCCTCAGTGAAGTCAAGTAGCTTATGATCCATAACTACCCTAATTTTTTATCCTAGGATTTTCTTGCATGTGTGTTTTAATTTCTGTTGAACAGATATATTTAGGATGTTTAGATAATATGTGTAGCATATAGTATCAATACTTTTGGCATATACCTTTTTTTTGTGTTTTGTGTTGAAAAATGATACCCACAAAAATTTTGATTAGTAGTTAGATAGTAACCATGCATGTTAAGGTGTTTGACAATATCCATTCAGATAAGTAAGGGTACATTGATATAGAAATCATGATTTGTGACTCTTTTGTTGATAATGTATAATGTGTCATGCGAGTGTGAGCGTGCTAAATTCATGCATTTGGTACTAATTAAGAACTTGCCCCATTGCTCTAAGTTATATTTATAGATTAATTAGATTAGGAAAGGATCTTAGGCCTTTGTTCTTAGATAGTCTATTTTAGCCTAAAAATAACCAACCAAATGATGATATATCCCTTGTTCCAAATAGTTAAGTCCAACATGTACCAATTCTTTCTAAACATCCAATTAACCCAGCCTTATTTAGTAAAAAATCTTGAATTTGGCTCTGGTCTTTCCTTGAGCATTGTGTACCTTGACTGAGGGCAAAAGCATAAGTTGATGGTGGTTATCAAAAGTGGCCCTAGTTCAGAGGATGGATAGTGTGCACCTCAACACAGGCCAAAAGCCTAAGTTGAAAGTGGTTGTGTAAGGGTAAAGCACAAAAATGAGGAAGGAGAGTTAGGTATACAAAGAAAAAGAACAATTCTTGTATTAGGTGCAAGGAAAAAAATAAGTGATGCCTTAAATATGAGCTAAGGAACAAAATGAAGTATGAAAACAAGGCAAAAAGCTGAAGAATGATAAGAAAGCACCTAGAAAAGCTTGAATAAGGAAAAAGGGAGAATAAGGTGAAAATGACAGAGTCGGTAGGGGAAGAGTGTAGAAAAACACAATTTCAAGGAGGGTCTTTAGTCACTATTTTCCTAAAATATCATACCAAATCCCTCTGAGCCTACACTACAAGCCTAGAAAATCCTAAACTGATCATAGTCCAGTTAGTTGAAGGTCTGAGTCATGAGTATAATGGCAAGTCTATGGTATTAGTCATTATGCATGAATATCTTTGTGAGGGTGAGTGTTTATGCATAGTCCTAAGATTAAACACGAAATCATCATTGAGTGGCATATATGAGACTTCTTTCTGTGAGGCCACTTGCATTGCATTATTAGTATTTGACTTTTTCAGCTATTGTATACTGTTGATAATCCCTTGCTTGTCATAGTTGTGTTATCACATGCACTAGTTTGCATTGGTTTGCTAAATAGTTATCTGAACCTATTTTGAAAAGCTGGTGTGGGTATCTGAGCTTGAGATGTATACGATATATGTCATTGAGTTAAGTTCTGTGTGTTACTGTATTGCCTATATAGATTGAGTCGTTGCTTAAGGACAAGCAACAATTTTAAGTTATGGGTGCTGATTTGTTGCCTAAATAAAGCACTTTTAATATTTAAAACTTAGGATTTTATGTGTTCTAAATATGATATTTGTGAGTTTTATGTGTTTTTGTGTTTAGATTTGCAAGATTACAAGTTGACCATGATTTGGGGAAAAATTGTAGAACTTGTTGGTTTTTGCTGTTGTACGAGACCAGCTATGATTCATAGTCCATTTTATGAGTCTTAGATAGGTTTCATGAGGATCTCTAATGAGAGGCAAGCTACTGAAGTTGAATTTTATGAGATATGCATACGAGTCATTGAGCAAGTTACGAGTCGTAGACTACCTTTCATGTCCTGAGGATCAAAGAAGTGGACTTGTAAGAAATTTATCAGATAAAACCCTATTTACGGATCGTAAATCACTTTACAAGTCGTAAAGAGGTGTGGTAGAAGAGAAGTCCAAAATTTTAGTAGCTGATTACGAGACCGCAACAATGAGTTGTAGAACACACTATGAGTTGTAGAGTGCTTTCATGGAGTTTGCCGATCAATATTCCTTATTTGTAATTACTATAAATAGATTTTTTAGGTTATTTTTCAGAAGGAGACGTCACTTTTAAGTAGTTTTAGGGTTTGTACTCAGAGAAATCAATACTTTAGAGAGAAAATATTATTAAAAAGTCTTTGAGAACACTAGTGCCTTAATTCAATCTTCAAGCTTGTGATTCTCATTGACTTTGGATTTGCTTGAGCTTAATTCAATTGTGTAAGTGTATAATTATGTCTTCTCATGTCATAATTTCTTCATCTACGGATAGCATGGGTAGCTAAATCCACAAGTAGGGTTGTAAGAACCATGAAGCACTAACAAAGTAAAATTGGGTAATTTACAATTCTTGGAAGGTGTATATGCATGTATTAATTAACTCTCTTAGTTTTGCATGTTTTCTAGTGGTGACCAACATTAGAATTCGCTTAGTATTACTAATTAGACCAAGGTATTAATGAATAGGAAAAGAGATTAATTAACAGAATTAGATTGATGTGTTCTCATCTAATCAATTGAACTGGGCCAAGGAGAGTTCACCTCTCACCTTTGACCAAAGGGCTTGGTGAACTTAAGTTACCATCCTGCATGCTATACACTAGACAAGAACTAGGTTATCCGGTGATACTAGAAATGGGGAAATCATGGCGAATATAATACCCTAGTTGCTCTCTATTATTGATTTTTTCTTGTGATAGTTAGTTTAGTTTACTTTCTTATTGATTATTGCAAACCCCCCGCCTCCCGGGGAATTTAGTCAATTAACTGCCAGGGTTGCATATTGGTGAATTTGTCCCGACTCTATGTATTCCCTGTGGATTCAACCCTAATCTTGTTTAGGTTCTATTTCTTGATAGCAACTGACTAATCCTCTAAAAAGGAGGTGTAACTTGGGCGACATCACCTCTAATATGTCCTCTACCCCTGGCCCTACCTCGAACTCTATCTCAACCTCAGGTGGGAGACACATCAGATGCCTTGGGCTCTCCAACTAATTGAGGAGATCTGGTAGCTGGCATCTGTACAAAATGAGTAGATTAGACACTTTAAAAATGGGTAATACAAAGGAACTCACAAATGGAAGCAAGATGTGAAAACTCTTTCTAACAAGTATCTTATAGCCTCTCGAAGATGGGTATGGATATCTACACAATGATCCGTGACACTCTAATAGATACCTTGCTCTTAACTCATGAGCCCAACCAACCTAGTGCTCTGATAACAAATTTATCATGAACCAAAATAGGTCACAACTAAAGAAAGATAAATAAAGCAGAAACAAACTCAAAAGAAATAAGAAATCTCCCAAAACCTAGAGTCATGAGTACAAGTGCATCTAAAATTGTACAAAAGGTAAATACAACTATCTTAAAAGCAAATATAATATCGACTCATACGATCTGATACATATCTGAGAGATAAGAAAATAAAAAGAGCACCCAAAGATCCACGATGACTCGAAGTTTGAGCCTTACCGTTGAGATTTGAATGGTATCGATAATAGTGAGGCAAAATAATCAAGTACCCTGTCCTGAATCCTATGCATGACCTACAGGGATGAAACTAAGTAGGGTGAGTACACCAAAATATACCCAGTAGGTTCAAACTGACTGAGTAAGAGAAATCGAACAAGTAGATAATAATGAAGAATCTTATCACCTGCATCAAAAGCATTAGTACACAATACAATAAAGTCATGAATAATGGCAATTATAGAAGGTAAACCAATCTAATGGTATAATGAAATGTTATGCATGAATGTAATGACATTGTTGTCCATGTATAAGGTGAAAACATAATTGTTGCAGGACCAATGTACACATCTATCGAGCCAAAGCAAAAAAATAGAACCTGAGGGCGTCGTAGGCCATGTACTAAATATATAATAAGGCTTCACAGACCATAACCAAAAGCATCTCAAGGCATCACAGGGCATAACCAATGTCTTATCATGAATCATAAGATCTCAAATGATACAATTGTAATGAGGAATATGCATATCAATGCATCTAATCATGTATCAAATGTGTACATACCAATGTAATCAGTTTTATATAACATATCTGCATATCAATGCAACCCAATCGGAAATAAGATTTGTGCATACCAATGCACCCAGTCCAGCATAAGATATGTGCATAACAATGCAATAACAAAGCAAAGGATCTGTACGTACCAATGTAATTAGTCCATACAAGATATGTGCATACTAATGCAACTAGTCAATATAAGATATGTGCATACCAATGCAACAATGGAGCATAACATTATACGACTATACCATGTTTCATCTCATCACCAACTCATAAATAAACAGATGTCATTAAAACAAACTCCACAAATACCCGAAATGGGCTCATAACTCATAAACTAGTCACTCTCACCATCAATTAGTAACAACATTAACCAAGAACTATCTCAAGTCTCATAGTATCATAATGATATCCCAATTATCTCAAACACATGATTTCATCTAAATAAATCAATAGGATCGTCTTTTACTCAATATTTGGTATAACCAACCTCATATCCCCATCAATTTCAATCATATAGTGGGAAACAATTTTGACCGACCTATAACCATATTAGGTTGTCATGTGATTAAAATATGTGTTTTTAAAACTTTTAAAAAAATAAATAAGTTTAGTTTTAACTTTATCCAAATAATCACATATTTTAAAAATAAAATAAAACAAACTTTCAAAATTTGTTCGTTAATTATTTTTGTAACTAATTTTATTATTACTTTCAGTATTTATTATTAGTATCAATAATATATTTGTTATTATTATTATTATGGTCATATTTTAAATCATTTTATTAAATTGTAAGTTAAAAAATAACATTTTAATATTTTTAAATATTTTTACACAATTATTATATATTTTCTTTACGTCAAAATTACTATTAAAATATTAAATATTTTATTTGCGCGTATGTCTGATTGATTAGATGTCAATCTATTCATTTTTATCCCAATTTGTTTAACTGGTGGCCTTTTTATCCAATTCATTCCAATTATAGTCGATTTTCTTGAAATTTATTTCAATTCAAGCTAATTCCTTAAATTTCTTGCACTTTTAGCCTAATTGGGTTAATTTGTGGCTCAATTTTAAATCCTCAACCCAATTTTAGAACTCAAATGCCCAATTTGTGACCCGAATCTGCCCTATATTGTCAAAACTAATCTTGGTCATCCATCTTATTTTGATGATTGGTCATGATTTAATCTATTTTTATTTTCCTTTTTAATAAAACAACAACCCTCAAAATCTCATTCCATTTTTCTTCACTCTAAAATCAGCCATGGCAGCTCCTCTTCTCCATTTTCAGCGCCAAATTCTCAATGTCACCTTATTGCTCCATTCTCTCCAGAGACAGTTGACCCTCTTCTCTCTCACCTCCATCTCACCGGAACCACCATGACCGGCGCCACCGTCCTCTCCCCTTGCTCGTCACTCTCCCTCTCCCCTTTTTCGTCCAACAAACCACCATCTCTTCTCACTTTTCACATTGCCAGAAACTCCACCCTCACCTGCGTCACCCCCTCCTCTCTCTTCCTCTCCCATTTTCTGTCTCCCCTATCCCCCTCATCTTCCTCTCTTTCTCCGCCGAAATGTGCCACCTCTGCCTTTCCTCTTCTTCTCCGTCTAGTGGTCGCTGCTCCGGTGGTCCACCACCGGAAATTCCACCCCAAACCGCACCAAAATCAGCCCTAAATGACCTTTTATCGCTCTTTCTCTCTTTTTCCTACAAGCCAACACGTCGAAACCCCATGTAGTGGCCCAAAACAGGCCCTTCGCTTCATTGTTCCGATGAAATTCGGACGAAAAATAGTCACCACATGATCCACCTCCTCCGGTAAAGATTAAATCCATAAAAGATACTTTGGTTTGGAACACACTACGAATTTGATTTTTATTTCATTTTTACATATTATTGCCCATGTTTTTTTGAGTTGTCTTTGTTCTGATTGTGTGGGACTTAGAATATTGTATTTCTATATTTGTCAATTTTTGAGTGCAGAAATCGTGTGACTGATTATTGCCTCCTTCAAATTTTAGATTTAACTTGCCCTAGTTCTGATAATTTCTACATAAATCAACCGCTGACAATATGAATTTTAGTATGATTGATTTAACTGTTTTTAGTTAATTGATTCTTACCTATTCTGATTTAAACAAACTCTTGATAATTTATGGTAAATTTGCATATAACTTTTTCTGATCAGTTTATTTTTAGAAAAATATTATTCATAATTTAAATAGGGTAATTTTATATTGATAATTGATTTTCTTTCCTTTTATTCTCGTGTGATTTGTTGAATCTCTTTGCTATATAAAGTCTTGTTCACAACTCTTACACTCACAATTTCATATACACTACACACAGAATACTCGTTATAATAATCTTTCATTGTTTGCTCTCAAAAATTGTTCTCTTCGATATTCCCCTTCTCTCAAGTATATTGTTTTAAAAATAAATAATAATCTCTCTCTACAATATTGTTCTGCCAAAGGTAGAGTGTTCTTCTAATTACTAATTATTTTGCAGGTTCCTTTTAATTTGTTTCTTATAAGGGCGTGAAGAGTCGTCTGGGACGGGATGAATTCGGAGAAGGACCCTGAAGATTTCTTTTTTTTGTTTGTTTGAATGTTGCATTTTTATTTTTTAGCAAAATTGATGTAATAATAATATAGTGATAACCTGGGATCTAGTATAAAAGGGGAGAAAAAATTATATTCTAACTCATTTTTATTTTTTAATTTTTCTATGCTACTTTGTTCTTAGCCAAATCTTAATCTCGGACTTTTAATAAGTTATGTGTGCATTAAGCAATTTAGGGGGTGAATAGTGAATTAATTTTTCCCCTTAGATATCATGCCATAGGAATTTAAAAGTATTTAATGCTTTTTTTACACATCACATGGTAGAAATACAGTTTTTGTTTACATTTTATTTGCAATAGAAATCATGGTCATAGGATTTCATTAAAAAAAATATTTATTTTGCAATAGAAAACATGTTTTAGGATTTTGTTTAGATTTGGTTTTTGCAATAGAAAATATGCCTATAAGATTTTACTTTAAAACATGTTCAAATATTATTTTGGCAATAGAAATCATGTTCATAGGATTTCATTAAAAAAAATATTTATTTTGCAATAGAAAAAATATTTTAGATTTGATTTTTATAATAAAAAATATGCCTATAAGATTTTATTTTAAAACATGCTTAAATATTATTTTGGCAATATACATCGTGTTTGTAGGATTTCATTTTAAAATATATTTTAATTATTAGATTTGTAATAGAAATCATGCTTATAAGATTTCGTTATTATTCATAATAATTTTCATATTTTTAGAAATCATGTTATTAGAGTTTAATATTTTGTTTTCTCATATGTTAGAAATCATGCCTATAGGATTAAATCTAATTTTAACATGTCACATATCATAATTGTCTTTAAAATTTTCTTTTAATGATTTTCATAAAGTTTATTTAATCATCTAAACTCATTTTTGAAATATTAATATTTTTACTTAAATAACTAAAAAAAATTCTCTTCTTCAATTAAGAATGCCTTGAATGTTGAGTGTGACACACACTTAGCATATTACGGTGCACTCTTCTTGTATTTTCAAGCATGCTAGTAATAATATGTTTGGAGGCTACGTGAGATTTATGTGCTAACTGCTCATCCTATCTGTTTTGCTTGACGGTGGTCTTAATAGGAAGCCTTGATTTTCTTTTAGTCTTGAACCTTCCCTAAGAATAGATGTCCAATGCCTCTTAGATCTTAAGAGGGGCGGTAGGCACATTTAAGGAACGTTAGAATTTTTTTTCATTTTTAGTATGCCTTTAAGATTAATAATAAATCAACTTAGAAGGGGTAGGGGTATATAGGACCCTCGGAGATGATGACCTAACTCGAGCTTAAAATAGGGCAAAACCTTGGATTTTGTCCTTGGGCTTAAAATAAATCATGTGATGCTATAAATGACAAATCTTGATTTGTCTTCCAAAATAAAAGCCGAGTAAACTGATCCGAGTGGATTAATAAAATCGCTTAGTCCTTTTCTTTCCTTTCTTATCATGATTCTTTAAATGCTTGGGGTAGTTAGATGTTTTATCTTTGCTTTTCTTTATTTGATCGATCATAATTAATTAAAATAATATTCTTAAAAAAGAATACTTCTATTTGTTAAACCCAGGTAAATGCGAGGTACGGTCGGGACCTGTACTTGTATACCTCGAAGGGTTCATAACACCTTCCCTTTGAGGTAACTTGAACCCTTACCCATTCTCTGGTTGACATGACTTTATCCTTAAACTTAGGCTTAGAATGGTGTGCTAACGCACCGTAATTCATTAGGTGGCGATTCTTTAAATTTTCGAATCTCAAAAGAGTCTTTACCACGACGTCGTCTAGCTTCCTATCTTTTCGCCAGAAAAAATGGGGCGCGACACATATCAAGATATCAAATCATAATTCAGTCTACATTTCAAAACTATCACAAAAACATACTCGATAACACATATTCAGTCCCTAAAAAGGTTAGTCAAACCTACCTCGATGCCAAAATCGCACACATATAAGCTTTCAATCAACTCAACAATAACAACATACTCAGTAAAATCTCACAAGTGGGGTCTGGGGAAGGTAGAATATACGCAGACCTTACCATTACCATAGAAGTAGGGAGGTTGTTTCCTGGGAACCCTTATCTCGAAACCCGTAAGCAAGAAAGAACTAGATATGACAAAAGGAAGGAAAGGGAAAAGAAAAGAGCAACTAACAATGACAGTATGTAAATAAGATAAACTAACACATAATACGACAGGTAATGCAAACACATGAAAAAAACACCTACCTTTATCCTGCTATTCTAATTCGCGACCTTCACTTTTTTTAATCTAAGGTCATGTCCTCAGCAAGATCAAGTTTTATCATATCCTATCTAATCACCTCCCCCCAGTGCTTCTTTGGTCTACCTCTACCCCTCCGAGTATCTCCCAAAACCAACCTCTAGCACCTCCTAACTGGATTATTGGTACTCCTTCTCTTCACATGTCCAAACCATCGCAGTCTCGCTTCCCTCATCTTTTCTACCATCGGGACCACCTCTAGCTTTTCTCGGATGGTCTCATTCCTAACCTTGTCACTCCTGGTGTGACCACATATCCATCTCAGCATTCCTATCTCTGCGACATGCATCTTCTAAACATGTGCCTTCTTAATTAGCCAACAATCCGCTCCATACAATAATGATGGTCTAACCACCATTCTGTAAAAACTTACCTTTGAGTTTAGGTGGTATCTTCTTGTTACACAATACTCTATAGGCAAGCCTCCACTTAGTCCATGCTGCCCCAATACAATGTATGATATCATCATCGATATCACTACTACTTTGGATGATGGACACCAAATACTTAAAGTTTTCTCTCTTAGGTACAGGTTGAGTGGCAAGCCTCACATCAGAGTTTGCCTCATCCCTTTCAACACTGCATTCGCACTCCAAGTATTCAGTTTTAGTGTTGCTCAATTTGAATTCTTTGGACTTCAAGGCATGTCTCCAAGCCTCCAACCTATCATTAACTTTAGTTCGAATCTTATCAATCAGTACTATGTCATCTGCAAAAAGCATACACCATGGTACATCCTCCTGGACAGATCCTTGGTAGAGTCCCATTTCAACAAGAAAATACTCTAAGTCTCCTCACATCGTTCTTACCCGAGTTTTGGCTCCATCGTACATGTCCTTAATCGCCCTGATATGTGCCATTAGGACACCTTTCACCTCGAGACACCTTCATAAGACATCCTTTGGGACTTTGTCGTATACCTTCTCGAGATAAATGAACACCATATGAAGATTCTTCTTTCTTCCCCTATATTTCTTTACTAACCTCCAAATAATATGAATTGCTTCAGTAGTCAATCGCCCTAGCATGAATCCAAACTAGTTCTCCGAGATAGATACTACTCTTCGCACCCTCATCTTCACTACTCTATCCTAGATCTTCATAGTGTGGCTTAACAACTTGATACCCCTATAATTGTTACAGCTTTGAATATCTCCCTTATTCTTGTACAATGGAACCATTGTACTCCTCCTCCATATATCAGGAATCTTGGCAGTCTTCATAATAGCATTGAACAGTCTAGTCAACCACTCAATGCCATCCTTGACCATGTTCTTCTAGAAGTCTACCGGAATCTCATCGGGCCCGATCGCCCTCCCCCTCTTCATCCTACTAATAGCCTGTCTTACCTTCTCAACTCTGAACTGCCTGCAATACCCAAAATTATGATGGTTTTTGAAGTTTGCCAACTCGACCTGCTCAATATCCTTATCTCCTTTTTCATTTAGGAGTTTATGGAAGTAATCTTTCCACCTTAATTTAATGGAAGTGTCATCCACTAACACCTCGCCCTTTTCATCCTTGATGCACTTCACTTTGTCCAAGTCGCGAGCTTTTCTTTCTCTTACTTTAACCAGCCTATATAATCTCTTTTTCCCGCCTTTATCACTTAACTCTTCACACAAGCTCTCAAATGCTACTGACTTAGCACTCGTTACCGCCATCTTTGCTTCTGACTTGGTCGTCTTATAGATTACCTTGAGCTTTTGATTTTTATCTTCATTCCTACACTCTAACCACTCTGTAAGCGACCTTCTTATCTCTTACTTTACCTTGGACTTCATCATTCCACCACCAATCACCTTGATGTCCACCAATAATCCCTCTTAAAACCCCTAGTACCTCAGTAGCTACCTTTCTTATGTAACCAGCAGTCATGTATCACATATTATTCACATTACCTTCACTACTTCACGCCTCTAATTTTCTCAACTTTGTTTCTATCTCGCGGGAAAGGGCAGGAGTAAGGCCTCCCCATTGAATCCTAGGTTAGGAATACATAACCTTCTTCTTATTTGCTCTTTTGATCTCCACATCCATCACTAAAAGTCTATGTTGAGTGGAAATATTCTCACTCGGAATAACCTTGCAATTCTTACATAAGCTTCTATCGCCCTTTCGGAGAAGTAGGTAGTCAATCTGAGTCTTAGCTATCATACTACGTAAGGTAATCAAGTGGTTTTCCCTCTTTGGGAAACACGAGCTAGCAATCACTAACTCAAAGGCTTTGGCAAAATCCAAGGAGACATCCCACTTCCATTCTTCTCCCCAAAACAAAAGCCTCCATGAACACCTTCAAACCCACTGGTAGTTGCCCTGATATGCTCATTAAAGTCACTTCCAATGAAAAGTTTTCCTATCTCCAGTATGCCTCGCACCACCTCATCCAGATCCTCCCAAAAGAGCCTTTTGACTTCGTCATCTAGGCCTACTTGGGGCGCATAAGCACTGACTATATTCACCACATGTCTACTAACCACGAGTTTGATAAACATCATCCTATCATTAACCCTCCTAACCTCAATTACATACTCCCTCAGATCCTCGTCTACTAAGATAACCACACCATTTCTATCCTTAGAACCACCCGAGTACCACATCTTAAACCCATCTACATCTCGACCTTGGTGCCTACCCACCTGGTCTCCTGGACACACGTTATATTAATGTCTCCTCTTAACACACTTTACTAGCTCTATGGACTTCCCTGTAAGGGATCCTATATTCCACGACCCAACCCTTAACTTGAATAACCCCGAGTCTCCCTTACTACCCCTAACCCTAATAGCTGACCCCGACCGATGACATGACCTTAGTCCACCATGAGGTCTCGATGCCAGTAACTAAGAACTAACTATAGACGATAAAGAATTTAAAAACCTATAATTCCCAACAATAGGAATAAACACAAAATATCAAGCAAGAATCAAAAATCAGTAATTTGAATGGAACCTAAATCCTAAAAATCTCAACAAAAGCAATAAGCACAAGATATTAAGCAAGAATCAATAATCCATAACTAGAACAGATAAGAATCAATACTTAGCAACTTAAACAAACAAGAATTACTACTTAGCGACTTGAACAGGCAAGACTCAATAGTCAGTAGATATAAATAGGTAGTAAATACAATAAAAGAACCAGCGAGCAAGATAGCAGAAAACAGGACAGAAACAAACAAAGAAGCTGGCTGGAACAAGAAATTGAATAATAAAGGAAAGGGAAAACTTACCGGAATAGGATTTAGATAAGAAAGAAAGGAGGAAAAGGGAGGATATCACCTGAGTAATCTGACCGAAAAATCAACTGTTAAGCGCATTACCAGAATGCTTCACCGACGCCAGATCTGTTAGCAAAAAAATCGAGGAGAATGGCAGTGGAATATGTTGTGCAATGAATACTTAGTTCTGAAGCCACGGAGGATCAACGCCTTGGACCGTCGGACTATCGTGACCTCTTGTGTCATCGTAGTAGATCGACGAGATGTCGGCAAAATTTTGAATCATTCTGGTAATTTTGAATCCTGGATTTATCTGGGTTTGGCGTATGCTGGATTTTTCATTGATGGAGAAGAAATGGGAGTCGCCGGAGAGTCACAGAGATCCCGAACAGTAATCTGAAATTCGATTTCGCCAGAGAAAGAGATCGCCGAAGAAGACTGGGCAAGTGTCAAAATTAGAACTGAAATTCAAAAGTCTCAAATCTAGAAATTGACTTCAAAATTGGATTCTACAAGAAAAATGGAGTTTGTGGGTAAAAAGTTTTACTAAAACCGAGTTCAAATCAATAGAGAAATCATCATTTAAAGTTTCAAGATAATAGACCAAAAATCTCTAATTTTGGACATTCAAAATCATGAAATTTAAGCCAAAAACATAAATATTAATAAAAAAATGTTAGGAATATTTACCTTTCTCCAAAAACTCCCTTCAAAAATCGCCTTTAGAAGCTTGAAATATTGAAAATAGAATAAAAATGGTGCTTTTACGTCTTTAAAACTAACTCAGCAAAGTGTACTTTACGAAGGGAGATAATTAACCACAATTGCTAAGAAGGAAAAGCCCTATAGCTCTGCCAAGGCGGAGGTTTATCCACCATGGCGGAGAACAAAATAGGGTTGCACAAGATACCCCACAACAGCAATTGCCAAAACTCAAAACGGACTCGCAAAGCTCATCCGACCTTAGAATTTCACAAACTTTATATGTATCCATACCAGAAATAACGATCCATACTCAATCAAATCATCAAAATTTGATTCTGAGGTCTCCACAACATATTTATAATTGTAATTCAATAAAACTAGTTTAAAATTGAAAATACCAAAACTACCCTCAAAAACTCCAAAAATTATGACGAGATCATTTTTAGCATCAAAGTCACCATCCAAACTATTGGAACTGTCAGAATTTTGATTTGAGCTTCTGATCTTCAATTGTTGATGACAGTCAAACACTAGTTCTGAAAATGAGTAAAATCACAACTTTGGGCCTAAAACCTCATTTTAACTCAAAAATTAGTTCTGCAACTTCCTCTTTTTCAGTGTCAATATTTTAGAGCTAATGGAATCGACGGATCTCCAATCTGACCTCCAGAACTCAGAATGATAAAAAAAGAAACTCATTTTTTTAACAACTTAAGCTTTCAAAAAGACCAAAACTCATATTTTCAACTTTCAAAACTCAGGATTTCAGTTTTAACCATTCAAATAGTTCAATTAGGCCCAAAGAAACTTATGAAAGGGTAAAATAGTAAATTTCACAGATAATACCAAAAATAACCAACAAGGTCATTACAATTCGAGGATGAATATTACCAAGAAAAATTATTATAATGCCTTGTAAATTGAAAAGTTGGAACAAAGAGAAAAGGCAGGAAATGGATTTTTGGTGCAGATTTTATGGGCACTATCTATGACTCATAGATTATTTTTGAGTTTTAGATAAGATCTCATTGTCACAACCCAAGCCTAGGGCCTAGACGTGACACGGCGAATGAGGAACCCGAAGGAATCCCAATCAAGCCTCTCAACTTATGATTACACATCATAGGTCATGGAAACATGTAAAAGAACTCAAATAAGATTAAGAGGCAAAAAGACTAAGATATAGCTTGCAAAACAACATCAATAAGGTCCAAGGAGTCATAGCTCATAAAATAAATACATAACTTGTTCAACAAACACCTTTAAATATATACATAGAGCGAGGGCCAAGACAAAGTAACCGGGCTCACCCTCATAGTCAAAATAAAACATAAGAAAGCGTTTCAATACATAGATAATAGCAATCATAGACTAAGGTCCTTGAAATGGAGGACTAACCAATAAGCTTGGAATAGCACTGACTAGCCACGTGGAGGAGGAGGATCAACTTGAGCATCAGTCCCTACATGGTGATATCATGTAGGCAAGAGTATGTGTTAGTACGTTTAAATATACTAAGTATATGGGGTGCAATGCAATAATAGATAGACATCATACTTAAAATGCATACATTAGACAATAGGCATTGTATAACAATATGGCAACAAGCTAGACTCCCAACTATGGTTAGGTGATGTCATTCACACCTAGACACCCTGGTGGAAAAGTACATACCCCTTACATGGTTGATGTCATTTACACCTGGACACTCTGGTGGCAAGGTACATACCCCTCACAAGGTTATCTGGGCTCCTATACCCGGACCGGGCATAGTCTAATGATACACATTATATAGAACATACATATATATATATATATATCATGTACATAAGCTCATTTCATCATCATAACATCATTCATATCATATCTCACGCTTTGGACCTTTAATTCCTCAAGAAAACATAATTGGACATTTTATCACACGCCTTAGGGGTATGTAATGGGAGTAAAAGATCATGCAATTTAGAGATGAAATCAAGCAAGAAAATCTGTAAAACGATCAATCAATACCTTGCAATACCCTCAAGACATACACATTAAAACCCCTCATTAAATCTAACATTAGATCCAAGATTTAGAGCTCAAAACATGCTAAAACAACCATACTTTCATGAACTAAAATCACTGTACAGTAAATTTCTCAATATACAAGACCCATGAGTAAAATCAACTTTAAGTCATTCAATATTAGTAAAAAGAGGGTTTAGGCACCATGAGTGGAAGGATCCAATGGTTCAACACCACATACTTTAGCTTTGGAGAAGTTCTTGGTAAAGGTTGACAAGGGACCTTAAATCCGGATGAGAGTTTTGAGTCTAGAATTTTGGAGTGAAAATATGGCTAAGTATTTTGGGAGTATTGAGGAATATTTAAGATGATATAAAGGAAAAATTTGACTAAGTATAGATAAAAACACATTTGGGGAAACTTGGGCCCAACACTTAGAGTATTTTGGGCCGCACAAGAAACCTGCCAAGCAAAAAAACACATCTCCGCATTACGGAGAGGATATGGAGAAGGATTTGTACTAAAGAGCGCCCAAGGCAAGTCATGGAAGCATCACGAATAGCTCACTAGAAATTGTCACTTAAAAATTCAAAATGCTAATCTTTCGCTCTTAAATCGAGGTTAGACCCTTCTTCACCTAATTTCGACCCCCCGATCACGAATATGAAGTCAAACTTTTGAAATAACAAAAGAATTTTTAGATATATAGAAATTAAAACTCTGGCATTCCTAAGAATGTTTTTGGGTTTGTTTCACTTATGATAGCACATGGACTTGGAAAATTTCAGAAAAAATTTGGATGAACTGCGAGGAAGGATTTACTGGTCATGGTTCGAAATATGGCTTATATATTGAGCCCATGGAAGAGATTAAGAGAATGGAGATATTAGACTCGATAAGACAAATCCCTTGTATTAGTTGTAGTTTCGTCAACAAGTCGTGAAATAGGTCCGTAGAAACCAGTGAAACTTAGAAAAAAGAAAATTTTGGACAGTTCCACAAGAAAATTTATATGGGTCATCAAAGTGTCTGCTGACTGTGGTTTTAGTTCGTGTTTTGGTCCAGTGATTAAGGAGCTATTGTAATACCCTAAATTCTTTTAAGCTAAGACCAAGTCATCCTTCATATGATATAGGATTTTAATTGAGGATTCTTAATTGAGCATGGATGTTAAAGTCAATTTCTTAGTATTGGAATAGAATTGGAGTTGATATGAGGTTGTAGTTCTAATGCATGATTTTATAAAGGTCAGATGAACCAACGACTTGTAAGTTGAATATACGTGCTAGAATCAATTCCTAAGTATTTAAAGTATATTAGGTGTGATTTAGAGTCATAAGGGATCTTTTACATCAAGCCAAGTTCAAAGAATTTCTAGCAACAAAGTTTTCGTATGAGTCGATAAAAAGGTCAACTTGAAATGACCATATCTCCTAAAGTATAATGAGTTAGATGACCCATAATTTATCAAATTAAATTTATTTGAATTAGCTTTCCAACACATCTAATTTCACATTGGTCGGAGTTTGGAGTGGAAAGTTATGACCATTTTAGTAGAGAGGTACAGAGTTGTCCGAAAGTCCACGCCCGGAGCATGTCGCTAACCCTCACTGGATGCGTTAATGACGTTTTTTCTTTATAACTTGAGGGTATTTTTATCCTAAAACCATTGGGAGTCTACTTATGGTCCCTAAAACATATAAAACATCATAAATCAAAAATCCTCTCCCTTCTCTCCTAAACATAAACGCTCAAAAATAATCAAGAAAGCCATGAAGTTAGGATTTGATTTCAAGATTCATCCTCAAGGTAAATTATTCTTCAAAAATTTCAGTCTACCCAATATTAATTTCTTAATCTATTCATTAAGCTCTAATAGTATCTTAAATCATAACCTAGGGTTTCCAGAAAACAAATTCAAGAATCTCAAGAAAGGATTTCTTGACTCTTCTTCTTCAAGAATTATGTTTCTTCTTCAAGAACTCTGAAGAGTCTAAGTCAAGAATTCAAGAATCAAAGATAATTTTTTCAAGCAATGTCCTTCCAAGTTATTTCACTTTAATAGAACTGCAAAGATTGAGGATTTTCTCCAAGAAAGAGAAGAGAAGATCGCAAGCATTCCCCAAACTTCAACCAACGACTTCTCTCTCAATTTTGATTAGATTTGAGTGATTCAAAAGGCTAAATTGTATATTTTTCCGAGGAGAACACTGTGGGAGTTTTAGAAATTGATTTTGGTGCATCGTTTGAGGTAAATTTTATGATCTTGCTCCTGTATTTTTAATGTATTTTTCGAAAAATTTAACATTCGATTTCTTCCTCATAGTAGCTCCATTTTATAATTGGTTTTCGCCATTGAATTCCTTATCACTTGGGAAATATTTTTATGTAAAAAATTTCAGATTCTGATAGTATTTTTTAGGGATAAATATTTTAAACCATTTTACTCTTTTCACCCGAATTAATTGATTTTAGTGACGTTAGATTTATTATATAATTATGATGCTATATTTGAATAGATTTTGGTGAATTTGAGTATCATACAAAGGAAAAAACTTCTGAATTAACATGATTCTAGACTTTGTATAAGGCAAATGGATTTCTTAACCTTTGTTAAGTATATACAATCTTGTACTTCCTATGTGAGGTGGTAAGAACGATTTATGTAGGCTTTGATTAATATATTTTGAATTGGGTAATTATCCTACGCTGATATTTGACTTGTGAATTAATGATAGTTGTTTATTATATGTGAAATAGTGATTATTTATTATTGATATATTAATTTGTATGGGCATCTTGCATATTTTATTTTCATGAACATGATTATTATGCATTGCTATGTGTTTGTTGGATGGTCCAAGGAAAGAAATGCAAAGCCGAAGGAAAATGGTTCTGGCTAATGAAAAAGAATGAGAAATAAAAAGGTTACTATGATTCGAGGGACGTGTCGCTCGCCGCGACGGATACTATGATTCGAGGAATGTGTCGCATGCCGCAACGGATACATGGTCCATGTGTGGCCCCCATAGGTTCAGACTGAGGCATGTTTATGATCAGCGGATGTGCATGATAGGACAAACATGCATCATTCTACGTGACATTGCATTGCATTACATTACATCTCATGGCATTCATTGTTATCCCATAATGCTCTAGCTTGTTATGATTATATGGAGTGCTATTGAGATTGGTTATTCATTATATCATTGACTTGTTTATGTCCTTACATGATTAGTTTGGTATTGATTTAATAACACTTGATGAATTAGCGAGGACTTGATAAATTATAGAATTTTTCCCTATGACTTGAAAGTGGGATCAATGAGGATTATACTATCATAGGCTTTGATCATAGAATTTTCGGATGGTGTAAATGTGAAGGTTATGAATTAGATTGTAGTTGTGGGGGGTTGGCTGGAGTGTTGGAGGTACCGATATTCTATATTACTTAACTTTGTATTTATTAGTTCACTTGTTGGGTACCACGTGTTTGGTACTCACCCCTTGCTATAACATTTTTGTAGGTTACGAGCCTGCATTATCGTGATACTATTTACTCTTCCTTGTCTGTGGATTTTTGCAAAGATTGTGAGAGGTAGTCTTTTGTCATCCCAGCTGACTTCTTACTCCTGTTCATAATTTTGTTCTATTCCAGAGATAATATCATTTGATACTTATGTTTTCTTTCGAATTTGTTGTAATACATTAGAAGCTTGTGCACGTGACAACCAGATTTTAGGGGGTTTTAATCAAGTTGACTCGTTATCCATAATTGAATTTTAATTTTGATTATAATTTTAAATTTTAATGTTATAGCTGGGTTGTAGGCTGACTTGTTTTGGTGGGAAAAGATGAGTGTCATCACGCCATTTTAGGTCATGACAGTTGTAGGATTTTTTCTTCAAGGGGTTTCTACGGGCCATGAAAGATAGGATGATCTCCTAGATGAGTTTTGTACTCCAGATTCTAAGAGAGTGATTTTAGGCCCAGGTTCCACAGGTCATTTGTATGGATCGTAAGTAGGTCAACTACCCATAGACTCTATTCGTGGTCTCTATTCAATAAAATTTAATGAAGGATATTTTTGTCTTTTGCTAAACTCTTAACCCTTAAATTATATTGTTTTTCACCCTATAAATCTATAAGTAAGTGTTTTGTATTATAATTTCACCCCATTCACAAGTTTTACCTCCAATCCCAAATTTCTCTCCAAGTCTCTTCTTCCTACAAGACTCCATTAAATTTCAAGCCAAAAATTTCAAGTTTCATTATTAATTCTCAAGTTTATCTCTAGCAATTTATTCAAGGTTTGTAGATATTTATCCATGGGTCCTTTTATCTCTGTAGCACAAATAATCTGAACTTTTTCAATCAATTCCAAGTATAAAATTTATGGATTTTTAATGATTCTCATTCAATTTCATGAATTATATTCAATTTCATGAATTATATTCAATTTCATGAATTATATTCAATTTCATGAATTATACTTTATATTAAAATATTGATCTATTTACACATGAATTAATGTCAATTGCATAATTTTGATGATTTAAAAGTAAATTTTTCGAAAATGTTATCTAGGATTCACGAAATTTAATATGGATTTTTTAAATTATGATTCAGTTGATGTTATTTTACGTTATTATGCACGTTTTTATTCCAAATTTAATAATTGTAAGTTGAACATGTGAACCCATTCCTTAATGCTAATTTTCACTACAAGTCATGATTATGAATTTACAAGTCTTTAATCAAGCTTATGAAAGGGGTGACCTAAGCCCCTAATGACATTCCGTACAGAGGTAGGATTCATAATAATGAAAAGCCTATAACCCATATTACATGAATCACATGAAATGAGCTATTCTATAAAGAAGTTTTATGAATTGAATTGGTAGTTATTGATTGTTTTTCCACATGCTAAGCTCTATGAACTATGAAAAGCATGAACCATGATTTATGAAAAACTTTATGAAATATGATAAGCATGACTTTTAGACAAGTAATCTGTAGAATTTTGACTTAACATCTAGTGGACTTTGAGGTGGGGACTCAACCTAAGGGGTCTTTAGTAGCAATATCTAGTCTCATAACTATGTTGCCCCTGTAAGATTATTGCTAATATGGCCTAGCTAGTGGATCTACAAATAGAACATGTTCATATGTCATCTTAGCGAGATAGAGTCAACATAACAAGTAGATTCTCCTTTTTTTGTTGTATGAAGAGCCATCGAGGTTCCATATAATAACTCACATGATCTTATCATAGGTTATGATGTAATCTCATATATGTTATGTCCTTTCATGATTTATATTTGATTATTTTTAAGACCTATTTCCTCTGATGATTGGTATGATGATTTTATTATATATGACCATATCTATGTTTTACTGATGTTTTAATGACTCAACCATCATGCTATTTATATTTGATCAATTGTATATCATGACTTATGATTTATTATATTGCATTTCTCATATACTTTGTACATTCAAACTCACTAAGACATATTTTTCTTTCTGAGGTTGATGATTATTTTTCTACTTCTCGAGGCTAGTTTTCTGATTCCATTGAAGGTTGAAGTTGATGACTCTTCATGTTTTGAGGGCGTGTTTTAGTTTTCTTGTTTACTATAATACTTCTTGTTCATTTTAGACTTAGAGTGTCATGACCCAAGTCTAGGGCGTATGCGTAACATGACGAATAGAGAATCCGAAGGAAACCCAAACAAGCCTCTTAAGATGCATAGCAGATCTTAGGTTGTGAAAGCAAAAATTAGAACAAATAACACAAATTCTAGGGGAAGCAAAACTTTGGACTTACGCTATGGGGATGTTGTAGGGAAGAGGATTAGTATGGATCATGTAGCAAATAAAGTCTAAGGAGCAGGTAAGTATGACTCATGCTTATGGGGCAAATAAGGACTTAGTACTTACATAACCATCCATAAAACATGCATTCAACACATAAGAGAGAATAAGGGACGAAGGGAGTCTTTCGTAATACATAGCATAATAAAAGTCGAGCTCATAACATGCATATCCAAATATCTAACATCATATTTAACACGACTGGAATGGGGTCCAATACATCTTGCAAGCTCACCCTCAAAAGATTATATCCATAAATATACAAGTTTTAATAAGGCAAGAAAGTAAATGGCTTTGTCCCCAAAGTGGAGGACTCACCAAAGTTGATATTAAACAGAATCGTCTAGCCACGTGGAAGAGAAGGATGGATAGGAGCTTCGGTCCTTTCATGGTTAGATTATGTAAGCAAATGTATGCATTAGTACTTGAAATGTACTAAGTATACGAGGTGCATGCAACAAAAAACGTAAGTCATAATTAAACAATATGCATAATCATAATCAACTGGCATAAGCTTAATATGTCATGTATGCTCATTGTCTTAGTCAAAATATGCATGAGGAATCATCAAGTCACATAACATATATATACAAATGGGATAGGACCATAACCTACATGCAACACCAAGTGAGCTACTATTGGAATCCCAATATACACTCCACACCGGACTAGGAGGGTCTACCTTGCCAGGGTACACCAAATACTCACCTTACAAAAACTCCCTTATTTTGGTAAGTGCTTCATAAACACCTTACAAAAACATTATCCTTTTTGGTTAACTTATGATAACAAACTTACGAGAACACCATACATTTCGGTATTTAACTAATATGTGTCATACGGTAACACCATCTTTTTTGGTCAATTATGTAACATGAGCTATATGGATCCATTAGCTAATTCACAAACCTATGGTGGCAAAATAGTTATGGAACAACAGTTATCCAACAAGGTCCTGTCAGTGCTAGGTCACAATCCCAAGAAATACTCAAATTATACTTATAGACATATTATGCAAAGCATTATAATATCATAATAATTTCATAGTGTAGATCATCAAAACCAAAGCTTCATAACATCAAAATAGGTCTTCATAACTTCCATAACTTTTCACAATATTCCCATATCTCATACCATGCATAACAGCCCCTTTCAAAATCATATTATTTATAGTTTGCGTAACTTGCCCTAAGACCCTTAAAACTATAGAGGCTTGGCATACATCTTTGATCAAATTATGGTGGCAACATGTTCATAGTTTCAAAATCATGCAATTCAAAAGTAAATGACTCGAGAAGAGTAAAATGAAACCACTTGAACATTATTTAAAAACCCACCAAAGGCATGACAAGACTTAGCTAGGGTATCATCAAACCGTCATAAAAATCCTTCAATTTTCTATGGATTTCAATGCATAATCATGTACAAAGGTAAATCATCATAAATTTCTTTATAATATTATCATATAAAAGAGTTTATAAAATCATCTATAAATTGCATGTAGTTGAGAAGGAAGAATGGTTGAATTTGTGGAGGAAAGGTTTTCACAATCAAAACTACATAGCATGGTGATTTAATGGAGGAAAATCTGACTTTGGAAGTGAAAACCTGAAACTCTAGCTTGGTTTTCTTGCTTGAAAGTCTTGGAAAGCTTTGAGAGTGCTTTTGGGAGGAGTTTGGGACTTAGAGTGTGAGAGTGGATTGTAATAAGGTTGTCTAGGATTGTATAAGGCTGGAAGGGTCTCATTTGAGGCTTAAAACAATGTAGCATAGGCTTAGAAAATTAGAAAAATTCAATTTTGTGCTCTTTAAATTCAGTCAGACAAGACCATGAGGCCTTGATTACGAGCTATGGTCCATCATATGGGCTGTAAGAATGGGATTTCTTCTGATGATATTTTTGAATCCTCAGAGATTGCCTCCAATTCTAAATCCATGACACGACTTACAGCTCATAAGTTTGAGTATGGCTTGTCTGATAACTCATATCTCCAATCTCAGAAAACCATGTTTTTACCAAGTCTAGCCTTCATTCCACGAGCACAAGGTATGGCCTGTGGATTATGTTATGGTAGACCAGTTCCTAAATAGATGGTCCTCCAAACTTGAGCTACTAGAAATGCACACTTAGGGCCTACCAGCCAAGGTATGGCTCGTACATCAACATCCAACCCATAAGACCCCTCATGGAAACCACTGTTACTTAGAAAATTTCCAGAATTTATTTTCTTTTCATTTTTCATGCTTTCCATAGGTGGGTCCCTACATAGAGCTAGCTAGGGAATATTTTAATATCTCATCTATTTTTAGAGGCTTTTCGAATAATGGATGTAAAAGAGTCTATGATGTTTTATTTCTTCTGTGTTATACCATGATTTCTAGACATTTTTCATTATTACTTTCACATTTTTTTCGTTTCTTTACTTACCTTATGTATCTTGATATTTTAAGAGGCTTGGTCAGGGTTTCCTCGAGAATCATAACTGTCATGTTCACACCTAGAATATAGCTTGGGTTGTGGCAGTATCCAATCGATACACCACGTAAAGTGATGTATCCAAAAATTGAGAGTAGGGATTTTTATAATTTTTTCAAATGGTGGAAATTTTAGAGAATATAGTAAAATAAGTTTGTAGTTAGGAGGTGTTTGGATTGACTTTTTTTTAGTGGCTTATAAGTTAAAAGCCAAAAGTTATAAGTTGGCAACCCCAACTTTTGGCTTTTTGTTTTTTTTATATACTATTTTATCTTTAAGAAAGTGCTTTTAAGCATTTTTTGTGTGTTACCCAAACACTTTTACAACTAAAAAGTGCTTAAAGTCAAAAGCATTAAAAATATGTAATGATCCAGCACGCTAGTGATATTGATCATTTTGAGCTTAGACCTGCATGACTTTAAAATGCTTCACTAGTAGGTAAGCTTTATTTACTGATATACCTATTTTCTCTCTTATGTTTTGCTGATGTAGGACTTTTCATCATAAGATGGGTTGTTATATACACCCCCTCAGCATCTTTGCTGAGGTTTGTCTTACGGCATGGATTTGCCTAGACTTAGCACTGAGGTTTACCCCCACCTTATCAAGTCTAAACTCAATTGAACTCTGGGCCACATTGACAAGAATGACATAAGAGTGGCTATGATACCATCCATAATGACCCAAAATGCTAGAGATATTGTGTGCTCTGAGTCTATGCCCTATGACTTTAAAACGCATCACTAGTAGGTAAGATATGTTTACTTATATACCTAGCATCTCTCCTAAGTTTTGTCGATATGAGAGTTCTCATCTTAAGATGGTTTATTACATATGTCATGACCCAAACCTAGGGTCTAGTTATGACACGACAAATAAGGGATCTGAAGGCATGTTACTGTAACAGCTAGCCCGCTAGTGATATTGTCTGTTCTGGATCTAAGCTCACACACCTTTAGAATGTGTTACTAATAGGTAAGGCTTGTTTATTTATATACCCAATATCTTTTCTGTGTTTTACTGATATGGAACTTCTATCTAAAGATAGGTTGTTATATACATCCTCTCTATAGACTCAGCGTCCTCGCTGAGGTTTCCCCAAGGGATTTGCCTAGACTCACACTGAAGTTTTCCCACCTTACTGAGATTTGCCTAAACTCAGTTGCACTCTGTCCCACATTGACAAGGCTGATGTAGGAGTGACTCTGATACCATCTATAATGGCCTTGCTCGCTAGTGATATTATTTGCTTTGAGCCTAGACCTGCACGACTATGTCTCACTAGTACATAAAACTTATTTACTTATATACCCAACATCTCTCTAGTGTTTTGTTGATGTGGGACTTCTGTCTAAAGATGAGTTTTTGCACTCATCCAAGCCTCTTAGCATTCATCAAGCATTTCATAGGTAATGAACATAAATAAAAGCATAAACTAAGGGAAGCAGGACTAAGGGATTTTACATAACAACAAGTAACAATCAACTTAAACATGTCCAACAATTCCTCTAACATTAGACTTGGGTAGAAGCTGAAACATGTCCCTAACTCACCCTTAATAAACGTAGCAAAGAAGATACAATAATGAAAGTCTTAATATCTCATAACAACTCAAACTTGAATAGAATAGGATATTGTCCTTGAACTAGAGGACTGACCAAACATTAGTCTTGAATCGGTCTATCGACTATCGACTATCGACGTGTAGAGGGAGGAATGAATAACCCCAGTTCCTACATAGCGAGATCATGTAGGCAAAGGTATGTATTGATACTTTTAATGTACTAAGTATGTGGAATGCAGTGCAATGTAGAAACTATATATATCATAATAGGCAATATATATAATATATCAAGAAATAAGAGCACAAGATATGATGGATGATCAATACAATTTAAAACATGATTGGGGCAACATAAACATGGAGTCCAACATAATCCCTATGTTGGCGAAGGAGACTATTTACCCAGTAGAATGACACAGCCCAACCTCGGGACCATGACTCGTGCCGATTAGGCACTTAAACCAACATTAAATCACAAAAACCATAACTTAAAGTCCTAAAAGTCTACCGAAAATTTGGCAGAGTTTCCTCTGTTTATAGGCCCTATCCTCACCTGCAGCAGCTCCCAGAATATACAAACAGCACATATACGCATATATATAACGAATGCGGGC
>JAOTQJ010148283.1:0-33257 GCA_025642045.1 Solanum sejunctum
ATAAGATGTTGATCTTGTACAAGATATATATGGCCATATATATAGGCAACACATATACCACTTGGACCAATCAAAGGTGTCCATATACACTTGACTCCACATCAAATTATAATTAAGGACCAAAATTAGAAGAAATATTGCATTCGGTCCCAAACTTTATTAAATGAACCAATTAAGGACTTTCGGGGTTTAAATTACGTTACGGGTCCTAACAGGCTATTAGGCTGAAAATAACATGCAAAATAATAATATACTAAAAGTAGTAATAAAACATAATTTTCTTATCTTTGGGAGTTTCTCTAATCGACAACCACCACTATGAGCTTTGTGGTAATACATCATCTTGCCCACTTTGCCGACCCGTCCCATACTTTATAGGGTAGGGGACGAATAACTAGGAGAGTGGATCCATCCCAAAACTAGGCCATCTCGGTGGCTAATGAGGAAGGTACTGTTGTACGATCCTATCCTATGTTGGCTACATAGTTATGAATTCGAGTAATTTATTCTATTCTCACCCATATCAATGCTCAATATTGCTCCCAAAATACTTACATGACTCATACTTAAATGATCATAAGTTCTTGAAAATCTAGGTTTTTTTTGAGGACTTATCCTAACTTACTACTTAGCTTTCTCAACTAAAATCTTTAACATTACTGAACTAGTATCTTTTATGTACTTTCAAACATACTAGATTTCTCAACTAGAGTATCAAGAAACTTTCAAGAAAACTATTCCTTAAATATATGATATGCTCAGCTAAAATACAAAAAATAATTCAAGAAAGACATTCTTTAATTAGTCTTGAACCATAATCTTTATGGGTGTTCATGAACCCACATGAATTCACAGAAAATTCTATATACTTGAAAATCTTGAAATCAATACTTTATAACAGTTAAAGAATCAAGAATCAACATTATTCAATTAGGAATCTATGCATACATAGGAAAATCTACTAAACTTTTTAAGGTTTTCATGAAATTACTCTAAATCAAGACTTGGGACTTTCGAAATGAAAACTAAGTCATACTTTCCTAATATATTCTAAAAGTAATAATTTAGAGTGGCCTTACATACTCTGTAAGGAATTTTTGAAAATTTGAGGAGAAATCTTGGTGTTTCTTTACTCTTGAATGCTACTGGAAGAGTTTGAATGAGCGAATAAAAGTGAAAAGAATATTTTTAGGATTTATTTAGGCTTTAAAATGGATTACCTTAGGATATAGGGTGTGGAAAAAGTTAAATTTGCCTTTCCCCATTAAAAAGAATGGAACTGCCTCATTTTTCCACTAGTGCGTTATTTCACGAATTTCAGCTTTTTATCGAAATTCTGGAAAACACTAAGTATAACTCCACATTCTCTCCGTGTCGCGGAGAGGATGCAGACCTTCACTTTGCAACTCCATGTTCTCTCTACATCGCGGAGAGGATGTGGATCCTCACTATTTTTAAATTTTTTTTGAAAAAAATCATTCACTTTTTTTCAAATTTTTGTCGAGTCGAGACCATTTTCCGACTCGATTTTTTGCACTGATCTGAAATTCGATCTCAAATTTATAAATGGAGCATGGAACAATACGTTATATGCAAGATCAAGCCTAAGGGTATTTTCATCATTTCATGGGGTGTTACAATATCTCCTCCTTGGGATCATTTGTCCTCGAATGATAAATATACATACAAATTAACTCAAAACACATGATTCTCGAAGTTAACAAACATAATTATTCAAGGTGAAATATGAAAGTTACCTTCATGGTCCTCATTTAAGCTAACGAACAAGTGTGGATACTTGGCCTTCATGTCTGCTTCTGCTTCCCATGTGTTGTACGAATTGGTTCCTACACAGAACCTTCACCGAAGCAATCTCCTTGGTCCTCAATTTATGAACTTGCTAGTCTAATATCTGCATCGAAATCTCTTCATATAGACAAGTTGTCCTTAATCCCAACACTTTCAACCGGGACAACTAAAGAGGGAACTCCCAAGCATTTCTTAAGCATGGAGATATGAAATACTGGATGTGTATCACTTCACTCTGCTGGTAACTTTAACTAGTAAGTAACATTACCACTCTTATCAAAATTTGATAAGGGATAATATATCGTAGGCTGAGCTTCCCCTTTTTCTTGAATCTCGTAACTCCCTTTATTGGAGATACCTTCAAGTATACCCAAACACCTACCTCAAACTCCAAGTCTCTTATTCTAACATTTGTGTAAGACTTTTGTCTGCTCTAAGCTGCCTTAAGCCTCTCCTGAATAACCTTTACTTTTTCCATAGCCTGGTGGACTAGATCAGGTCCTATCAATCCCGCCTCACCAACTTCAAAACACCCTATGGGTGATCTACACCTTCTTCCGTAAAAAGCTTTATATGGTGTTATTTGTATGCTGGCCTGAAAACTATTGTTATAAGTGAACTTAATCAAAGGTAAATGTTCATCGCAATTACCTTTAAAGTCTATCACACAAGCTCTCAGCATGTCTTCCAAGGTCTGTATAGTTCACTCTACTTGCCCATCTGTTTGTGGATGGAAGGCTGTGCTAAGATTCACCTTCGTACCAAGCCCCTTCTAAAAAAACTTCCAAAACTATGCTGTAAGAGCTCCTCTATCTGAAATGATGGATATAGGGACCCTTTGCAGCCTAACAATCTCCTTAAGATAAAGTCTGGCATAATCCTCAGGTGTATCAGTCGTCTTGATAGATAGGAACTAAGCTGACTTGGTCATTCTGTCTACTATGACCCATATTGAATCATGCTGTCTATGGGATCGATATAAGCATTTTACAAAGTCCATGTTAATCATCTCCCATTTCCATTTCAAAATCTTTATGTTCTGGGATACACCACAAGGCCTTAAGTGCTTAACCTTAACTTATTTGGTAGTTTGGGCATCTAGACACGAACTCTACAATGTCCTCCTTCATACCACCCCACCAATAGACTTCTTACAAATCTCTATACATTTTATTGACCCAAGATGGATAGAGTATCTATCATTATGAGCCCTAACCAATATTCTATCTCTAATGCCGTCAACATTCTATATACACAACCTGCCTTGGTATCTTAGGACACTATTTCCCCCTTTTGAGAACACTAATACTTTCAGCTTCTGAGCATCTTCTTTCAACTAGGTAAGGATGGGATCCTTATCTTATTTTTATTTCACTTCTACCACCAAGGATGACTCTGGCCCATTTCTGACAATAGCCCCGCCTTCGTTAGAATCTTCAATCTGAACCCCAAATGGGCTAGTCTGTGGACCTCCTTAGCTAACTCTTTCTTTTTAGCCTCTACACAGTCTGTGTTCCCATTCTCACCCTGCTAAGAGCATTAGCAGCTACATTAAATTTACCTGGATGATAGAGGATACTCATATCATAGTTTTTTAGTAGCTTCAACCATCTTCTCTATCTTAAATTCAACTCCTTTTGGCCAAACACATACTGCAAACTCTTATGGTCTGTGAATACATCCACGTGCCCACCATAAAGATAATGTCTCTAGATCTTCAAAGCAAACACTAGTGCAACAAGCTCAAGATCATGAGTTGGGTAGTTCTTCTCATGAATCTTAAACTGTTTGGAGGCATATGCTATTACCTTGCCTCTCTGTATTAATACACAACCCAAGCTAACGGCACACAATATACTATAAAATCATTAACTCTATCTGGTAGGGATAAGACTAGGGCTGTAGTCAGCCGAGTCTTCAACTCCTAGAAACTCTTCTCACAAGCTTCTGACCATTTGAACTTAGTCTTTTTCTGAGTCAGCTTAGTCAAGGGAGCTAAGATAGAAGAAAACCCCTCTACAAACTATCTATAATACCTTACCAAGCCCAAGAAACTCCTTATCTCTATGGGAGTTGTGGGCCTTGGTCAATTCTTCACAGCTTCAATCTTTTGGTAATTAAACAGGATACCCTCACCAGATAAAAGTTGCCCCAGAAATGCCACAGACTCTAGCCAGAACTTGCACTTAGAAAACTTGGCATATAGCTGTTGATCTTAAGGGTCTGAAGGATAACTCTGAGATGGTCTGCATGCTCCTCCCTACTACAGGAGTAAATCAGAATATCATCTACGAATACGATAACAAATATATCTAGGTATGGCCTCAATACCCTATTAATAAGGTCCATGAAAAGCTGCTAGTACATATGTTAGCCCGAAAGACATGACTAAAAACTCATAATGACCATATCGAGTTCTAAAAGCTGTCTTAGGAATGTTTTTCTCCCTAAATTTAAGTTGACGATACCCATATCTAAGATCTATCTTGGAAAAACAGGTAGTACCCTGAATTTGATCGAATAAGTCATCAATTCTAGGAAGAGGATACTTGTTCTTAACGGTGATCTTGTTCAATTGACGATAATCTATGTACATCCAAAGCGAACCATCCTTTTTATGCACAAAAAGAACTAGAGCAACCTAATGTGAGGCGCTTGGTCTAATGAAACCCTTAGCTAATAGATCTTTCAGCTGCAACTTTAACTCTTTTAGCTCCAAAGGAGCCATTCAATAAGGAGGAAAAAATATGGGCTGCGTATCTGGAAAAATGTCTATCCTAAAGTCTATCTCCCTATCAGGAGGGACTTAGGGAAGATCCTCGGGAAAGACTTCTGGGAATTCATTCCCAACTAGAACAGACTGAAGAGATGATGCCTCGACATGAGAATCCTAAGATCTAACTAAGTGATATATATACCTCTTGGAGATTAACTTTTTAGCTTTGAGATATGAAACAAACTGACCTTTAGGGAAACCTGAGATACCCCTCCACTCTAAGACTAGTTCATCAGGAAACTGAAACTTAACTACTCTGGTTCTACAATCTACGAAGGCATACCTAACATAAAGCCAATCCAGGCCTAGGATGACATCAAACTCTACCATATCTAACTCCTCCAAATCAGCTACAGTAGTCTTATGATAAACAGAGATTGGACACCCCCTATAAATTCTTTGGGATAAAATTGACTCTCCAGTAGGAGTTGAAACACTGAAAGGCTCAAGAAGACATTCTAGGTTGACCCCAAACTTTACAGCTACATATGGGGTTACAAAAGATAATGTGTCTCCTAGGTCTAATAATGCATAAATGTCATGAGTAAAGATTTTGAGCATACCTATAACCATATCTGGTGAGTTCTCCTGCTCCTATTTGGTGCCTATGGCATACAAGCGGTTTGTGCCCCCGCTTGTGCCTGTTGTAGTACCCTTGTGACATGGCTTACCCTGGAAGACTATTTGTGTCTCGGTGTCTCTCATATTCGGCTTACCCATAGGATAATCCTTCAAGAAATGCTCCACCTGACCACATTTGAAATAATCATTCGTGCCCAAAATGCACTCTCTGGGGTGAGACTTACCACACTTACCATAAGTAGGATAACGATTTGATGGAGTTATGCTACCTTGTGACTGGCTGTCCAAGAATCTATGGTGCATTAATCCCCGCTCATTCCTAACTTTAGGTATAGGTGCACTGGCGGATAAAAGTTCTGGTCCGGTTGTCTAAGGCTAGAAAGATGAATCTCCTCCATCTCCAATCCTTCTCTTGCCTGACTCCTGGCCTGATGTCTTGGCCCTCTTACTCCTAAATTCTTCCCTGTCCTGCATCTTCTCCTCCTCTACTTGCTGCACATACATTATCAAATGATCTATATCCATATCTCCAATCAATCAATAATGTATTCTTTCCCTCTCTGTTAGTCATTTGAGAGAGCCCGAACATGAAGAGATCCATCCTAGTCCTCATATCTGCCACCATAGCTGGATCGTAATGGGACAACTGAGCAAACTTGAGGTTGTACTCCCGTACACTCATACTCTCTGGCTTTAATTTAGAAACTATCTTACCTTAGCCTACCTCATCTCTCTAGGAAAGTACTATCCCATAAAGGCCTCCTCAAACGCTGCCCAAGTAATTGCTGGCACCCCTTATGCCTTACTCCCTTTCCACTGGTTAAACCAGAGTCTAGCTATCCCCTTGAACTAGTAGGTAGCCAACTCATCCCGTTCAGTATTAGTTATCCATATCACCTGGAACACCTTCTGAAGCTCCTCAATGTAGTTTTCAGGATCCTCTTTCATATTGGACCCCATGAACTCTAGTGGTTTCATCCTCAGGAACTCACAAACTCTGGTGATTTCTTTCCCATCATTCCTACTATCTCCTTGGCTACTCCCTAGTTAGTGAATGCCTGAGCCAAAGTTTGAATGGCCTGGCGAAGCTCAGCATTAGAAATGTCTGCCTATTGTGGCTTCTCCACAGGCATAGTTAGGTCTCTAGGTTCCTCAGGAATTCTGCCAAGTAGTTTGCATTCCTTCTGGCTGGGCATCTTTTGCCCTTGACTGGACCATTAGCTCAGCGGGGAGGCATGATCTGAAAAATATGGCGTGAATGCACAAGTTAGAAAGGGACTTCACAGAGATATACTCTGAAGCACGAGACAAAGAATAACAAGTAATTATGATACTTTCTAATATCCCGTAGCCTCCGTATTATAGATGTGGCCTGCTTTAAACCTATAATTCGGACTCTATTAGACACGGTTCCATAGACTCCCTAGGATTCTTAAACGCTGTGCTTTTATCCAAGTTTGTCATGCCCCGAGCCTACACCCTAGACGTGGCCAACACTGGGAAACCATTTTTGGTCCCAAATGAATCACTTGGCCTTGATACTTACTCAGCGGAAGACTTAATAATGATGATAACAGCTATAAAAGTAGTAAGATAAGCTAAACTAACTGCATAACTAAATAAGAAAGTTTTTAAGCAATGTCTGAATAACTAAAAACTGAAATACAAATCATACGATCTATGGAACCTCTACTAAGTTGTCTGAAAGGACTACTGAGACAGGCCCCAAGTAGGCCGAATTGAAATAAAACTAACATGACATGAACTAAAGAGCCTCGGACTAAAAAGAGATCTCACCACTGTCTGGAAGCTAGCAAGTTCTCAATAGAGCGGCTGCTGAGAAACTCGATCACTTGCATCTGCATCATAAAATGATGCAGGTTCTAAGGATGTCAGTATGTGGAATATACGGTATGTAAGATGGCGAAAACATTTAAACCATAACACCATAATATATCATGAAAAATATAATCATAATTATAAATGAATTAACCATAATCATAAGGCTAGTAGGCTGAAAATAACATGCTAAATAATAATATGCTAAAAGTTATAATAAAACATAATTTTCTTACCTTGAGGAGTTTGTCTAATCGACAACCACTACTATGAATTTCGTGGTGATACAACATCTTACTCACGCTGCCAGAGCTGTCCCATACTTTGCTAGGGTAGGGGACGAATAACTATGTGAGTGGATCTATCCCAAAACTGGGCCATCTTAGTGGCTAATGAGGAAGGTACTGTTGTACGATCCTATCCTATGTTGGCTACATAGTTTATGAATTTGAGTAATTTATTCTACTCTCACCCATATTGATATTCAATACTATTCCCAAAATACTTACATGACTCATACTTAAATGACCATAAGTTCTTGAAAATTTGTGTTTTTCTTGGGGACTTAGCCCCAGCTTACTACTTAGCTTTCTCAATTAAAATCTTTAACATTACCGAACTAGTATCTTTCATGTACTTTTAAATATACTAGATTTCTCAACTAGAGTATCAAAAAACCTTCAAGAAAATTATTCTTAAAATATATGATATGCTCAGCTGAAATGCAAAAATAATTCAAGAAAGACATTCTTTAACTAGTCTTGAACCATAATCTTTATGGGTGTTCATGAACCCACATGAATTCACAAGAAATCATATATACTTTAAATTCTTTAAATCAATACTTTAATAATAGTTAAAGAATCAAGAATCAATATTATTCAATCAGGAATCTATACATACGTAGGAAAATCTACTGAACTTTATAAGGTTTTCATGAAATTACTCTAAATCAAGACTTGGGACTTTCGGAATAAAAACTAAGTCATACTTTTGTAAAATATTCTAAAATAATGAATCTATAGTGGCCTTACATACCTTGGAAGGAATTCTTAAAAGTTTGAGGAGAAATCTTTGTATTTCTTTACGCTTGGATACTACTAGGAGGGTTTGAACGAGCGAATGAAAGTGAAAAGAACATCTTTAGGACTTATTTAGGCTTTAAAATGGATTAGTTTAGGATATGGGGTGTGAGAAAAGTTGAATTTTCCCTTCCCCATTAAAAAGAACGGAACTGCCTCATTTTTACACTATTATTTCGCGAATTTCAGTTTTTCGCTGAAATTCTGGAAAGCATTAAGTGTAACTCCGCGTTCTCTCCATGTTATGGAGAGGATGCGGACACCCTCACTGTTTCTAAATTTTTGTTTGAAAAAATAATTCGTGTTTTTTCAAGTTTTTGTCGAGTCGAGATCATTTTTTGACTCGATGTACATGCTAATCGCAAATTCACTCTCGAATTTGCAAACGGAAAATAGAAAGTTACGTTACGTGTGAGGTCAATCCTAGGGATATTTTTATCATTTCACGGGTTGTTACAATAACCAAGTATTGCCTATACAAGCCTTTAAAGTATACCGTGCATCTGGAAGAAAATACAAGTCTCAATATCTTTATATTTTTAGTTGAACAAGAACATCAAAAAGAGAATATGAGGGTCCATTAAGAGATGAGAAGCTACCTCATAATCTTCCACCAACTGTCTCGGACTGAAAATAGAAAAATAAGATAATTAGCGGGATCCGAACTTACAATCTACACAAATGTAGAAGGAAGGGGTAAGTTGGTACATAACAAGCAGTCCTATTCACCTTAAGTAAAGCTATATAGAACACTAATACTCCTTTATAATCCATCTGATCTTCCATGACTACAACCTGCATGAGTAAAATCAGCCGAACCTAATAAAGATGTAATGAATCCAAATGTTATTTTTGGCAATTCTAGAAAAGTTACTATTTTATCCTTCCTAGTTACCTCGAGTCTTATTTGATCAGTTGTGGAAGTTTATTTTTGAAAATTTTTGTAAAAATTTAGATTTTTGGTAAGTTTTAATTTTCAAAGACTTAAGCTACTCAATTTTGATTTTTGCAGTTTTTGGGAGTTTTGAATCTCGAAATAAAATTTTATCGATTCCATCAGTTTTGGAAGTTGAAAATTGTTCTAGGAGAATTGATGAAATAAGATACGGGGTTATATTTGAATTTGAGGTCTTAAATTGAAGTTTGAGTTGGAATTTGACAAATGTTTGACTTCGATCAATGTTTTGAGTTCGAATGCTTGAACTAGATTTTCGTTGATTCTGTTGGATTCGAGTGGTGTTTTTAGCTCTAGAATGAGCCTTGGTATAATATTTAGATGACCCGAGAGTATATTTGTATTTTTGATGTCTTAAGTTGTTCTAATTGCGACTAATCAAATTTCAGATCAATGAGATCTCAAATTCGATTTTTGATGATTTCATTGAGTCTTAAATTTTAAATTGTGTATATTCGCATATCTGATTTGTGTTCATGGGGTTCTGAACGAATCTTAATGATTGATTTCAAGATCTTGATGTGGTTTGTGAAAGTAGTTTGTTGTGGTGCTCAGGTCTCACTAAAACGAGCTTGGACATTTAAGAGACCATCGCTTAAGAAAATTGGTAATTGCAAAAGCCAAGCCCACACTTTTGTCATATGTCACTTAGGTGATTTGTAGTTATTTTTGCGACATCTGAGACTTTATTTTTTAGATTGATTTAAAAAAAAATATTCCCTATTTGCTATTTTGGACTTGGGAAGCTCATGGGAGGTAATCTTTAAGTGATTTTCAAGTGTAATTTATTGGGTAAGTGATTTTGACTTTAAAACTTCAACACCCATTGATTATTTGTGACTTCAACCTCTACTTCTCAGTTTTGAACTTCAAATTTTGAGGATTCTTCCATGAACATGAGTTTTTGAAGAATTGAGGATTTTGAAATGAATTCAATCCCATTCTTGAAATAATTTCACTGATGATTTCCAAATGCTTTGAGCATCATGATTTTGTGTTAATACTCAATTTTACACCTAATTTTTGAAAAGGAATTTTTTATTCATTTTTGTTTCAAATTCCAAATTTGATGAGATTGATATTGTTGTTCTTGTAATCTTATGAGGAATCTATACTTCAATAGATTTTGTTGAATTAGAAACCCGACAAAGAGGAAAAGCTCAAGTGTTGGAGTATTTGTGTAAACATTTAAGGAAAGTGAATTTTAAAACTTTGTCTAGACTAATGGACCATGTATTTTCTTCCTTGTGTGTTCAGGGGCAGATCTACGTTGTGTGAAGGGGTGTCACATTATATATATATATAGATAGATAGATAGATAGATAGAGATAGATAAATAGATAATAGATAGATTAAAAATAAAATATTAAATTATAAAAAAATTAGAAGGACATTAATTACATTAAAGCGCTGGTAGCCAGTTGGGTTGAGGCGTCTTTTGGCCAGGTTGGACTTCCTGGGTTCAAATTCGATAAACATGTCTTGTTTTTAATTCAAAACTGACCTACTCCCCTTTTATTTTTAGAAATAAAACTTAAAATCCTTGTGTCCTTTATCAATTAGAATTCTATTTAGATAAAAATAAAAATATTACTGACTCCTTATATTAATATATTAGTGACTTGTGAGTTTCTTCAAACAATATTTAGTTCTTGTTCATTAATCATCATTATTTGGCATCTCCATTCTCCATATTATGTTAATATTTTCATTTTATTCTATTTTTTATTATATGTTTAAAGTTTTTATTTTTATTTGTTGAAAATAATAATTTTATTTTTGTCTATTTTCATTTTACAATGAAATAATTTAGGATTCATTAAATTGCTATTTAAATTTATATATTTTTTGGCACATTTACATATCATTAACTGACTACAAATTATTTATTATATTATATGCAGTCCTTTGTCATTTAATTTTAAACAGTATTATTCTAAAAAAGATTCGAAAAGTAGAAAGTCAAGTTTAACAACTCAATCTTCAGCTTCGAGTGACTTGGAAAAATGAGCTAATAAATTTAAAAAATATTGACTAAATGAAGGAATTGATCTAAATTCCTTACCAGGTGATCCTAAGGAAAGATTACCTATTCAAAAATATCATCCAAATGATGATGATGCATAAGAAGGTCGGTTCCTTTCAACCTCTAAATCATGAGTTCCTACGATATTTATGTATAATAAATTTGAATATGATTGGTTGAATAATAATATAATAAAAAATATGGCTTTTTGCTTATATTATTATTTATTTGAAGATAAAGATATCAATCAAGTTGTAAGTCATGTATTTGCAAGTATTTTTTCTCCCTAAAGTTCTCTATTAGTGGGGTCTCAAATTTTTGGAGGCTAAAGTAAATACTTCATAAATTTTCTTCTTGAGCTATTTTGTCCTTTAAATGGTAATATCACTTAAAAAAGATTCTACGTACGCCACTGGTATTAGGGAGTAAATGAGAATAGGGGTATGGGTTTGAATTATTTGTAAAATAAATTAAGATGGTGCAATAAAACGTCTATGTGGTTGCATTCAAAACTTGAATGGTTTTGAGACATGTGATTTTAGATGTTAATTTGTTATTGAGAACCATGATTATTGATATTGATTCAATTATTGAGAAATTTTGATGAATGATGTCGATTCAAGTATTGAAAAAATTAAGTAATATTGCTATCCGCATTTTGAAAGACCTTGATGATGTTGTTGATTAAGTTGTTTAGGAATCTTGATGAAAATGATTATTCAATTGTGAAATGAAAATGTTGACTCATTATTGAGTATCATGATTGATGATGGTTAATTGGTCATTGAAGAAATTAAATAATGATGATGAACTTATCCTTGAAGGAATTTATTGATGATGAAGATTCTACCATTAAAATAATGACTTGGTTGATTGGCTTGAATGATGTTTATATGTATCTTACGAACACATTGCACACACTCATGTACTACTTGAAAATACTTATTTACTTGACTTAAAAGATTGGTAGTCCCACTATATGATTAAAATGCCAAAAACAAAGACTTCTGATAAGATTTGATAAAAACTGAAGGAAAATGATTTTAGTTTGATTGATATAAATACTAAAAGGAAATTATTCTAATATTTGATAAAAGTAAGAGGAAAATGATTTGGCTAGATATAATTATGCCGATGAAAGATTATTTTGGCGAATACGTAAGGCACATAAGGCCCCATGGGTTCCGATCTAAGTTTATCAATGGATGTGCACCATAGGATGGAGATGCATCATGATTATTTGACATTGTATTGCATCATCTTGCACCTCATTTACATGTTATGGCTGTGTGAAATTATTAGAATTATATATTGATGGTTAAACTATGTAACTGTGACCTGTTGGTTATGATTCATTTGAAAAAGAAGTGTTACTTGAAATTGTTAGTTATGATTCATTTGAAAAAGAAGTTCTACTTGAATTATCTATCTATTTTGTGAATGATGGCATTTCTGAGTGCAGGTTATAATTTTAGAGGTTCAGATAGTGTGGTTGAAGTTCTTGTGTTCCTTATTCTCTAATCGTCTATAGGATTTACTTGTGGTGCACTGCGTTGTTTGGTACTCACTCTTGTTTCTACACTTGTGTGTAAGTTGTAAGCTCAGTTCCACCTGACGTTCCTTTTACACCTTGTACTTAGCTTCTGGATCGCCTGAAGGGCATCAGCTTGTCTATTTAGTAGACTCTCAAGGCTCTTTTTATCTTTATATTTATTTTATTTGAGAATAGTGACATTGAGACTTGTATTATTTCTTTCTAGTTCTGTTAAAATAGTAGCTTGTACATGTGACTCTAATCTTGGGTTGGTTTTAGATTCGTGTTTTCCTTATTGTATCATTTACCCTTTTATAGACTATTACTTTCGCTTTTTTTTCCACTTTATTTTGTTACATCCTTGCTTAGGTTGACTTGCCTAGGTAGATTAAGGTGAGTTCTATCACACCCATGTTTGAGTCATGACAAGAGACCAAACATAATAGGGAAGGGTCAATGAAAGAACTCAATATATTATAAACGAGTATAAGTTTATATTTTCAAATACCATTCAATTAATAAGCTCAACCCAACATCAATATGCAATACAAGTTTTAAAAAGTATGAACAATACTTTTTATCAACCATTAATCAAAATATGCAACTCCGTAAAATAATATAATTACTAATATCGAGTTTCTCTAACTAACATCCATGACCTATGAGATAGTGATGGTAAAACAAACTCGTTGCTGTTTTCACAATTGTCTAATACTTGTCACGGTAAGGGACGTTCAATCTTTTTTGGTCCAATAATCAAAGTATTCTTTTGGGACAAAAAATTTTAGGCTTATGCTACACTAGCTACGTAGTTTATGGGAATCAAGTTATCTCTTTTTGAACTCTTACCCAAATTAGTGCTCAATAATACTCCCAAAATATATTTTAAACATATGCTCATATGCTCAATTAAGTAAAATACTCAAATCGTCTCACATAGTCTTATTGGACTTTAAATTAAACATCAATCTCATCTTAAAATATCATCATCATTAACTTCACCAAAAATATGCTTTAAAAATTATTTAAATCATCATCAGTACGTTTGCTCAAAACATCATTTAACTTAATGCTCAAGTTTATTAAAACTCATCTAAAATATGCATCAACTCATCCATCAAATAATTCATGAGAAAGCCATGATTATCAACTCAATTAGGATTCATCGAAAAGTAATCACGAACAACAACTTAAACCATATAAGAGATCAAAATAATAACAATGTCAATGCAAAATTATATAAAAACAATAGGAGAAGAATTAACTCAACTGATTCAAGAAATAAGTTTTGACTCAACATAATACTCAATTGAAAAGGAAACACAGATGCTAGGAACGTTGACAAACTCAATCCAACACTATTATAGTTTTACATACCTAAAAACATTACAACCTTACTTGGAATTAAAAAATCTCAATAGAATTGCTTGAACCCAAGCTTTTTCTCCTCTTGAATTAACTATTAAAGTATTCTAGGTGACTATGAGCACATGGGTACCATTGGGTACTGATGAGGGGTCTATTTTAATCCCAAAATATCAATGGTCTAATTAGAAATGGACTAGAAAAGATAAAAATAACCTTCATTAGAATTGATGGACTAAGCCACGAGACCTTGTCTATAGGCCTTAGTTTAGTTTACGGGCGATAGAAGGCCCTCTCGCGACTTATTGGAAAAGTTAGGCATGGTCTACGACCATCCTCCTACAGGTCATATCTAGGCCTCCTCTTGTCAAAAGTGGTCAGGATTTAGAGGCCATGAATTGTGGTCTAGGAACCCATGTACACGGACTACAAATCATAGTCTTAATTATGGGTCGTAGATCCTTCTATGTGGTAGCATTTTTAGGCAGGGATACGGGAACTACAAAACACAAAATATGGATCATAGGAACTTTCATAAGTCATGAAGACCCTTCATGAAAACTAGTGATTTTAACCACTCTCAAGATCTTAAGTACGGATCCCATCTATGGTCCGTAGAAACTTCTATAGGCCATAGAGTTGATTCATGGAATGAGTATTCAGGAGTTAAAGTTTTCTAAGTCTAGCAGTGAACCACAAGACCCCTTCTAGGATTGTAGAACCTTCTACATGATGTAGAAGTCACTTTGTGGTCACTGATAGAGACTATCTCTCTTAGACTTTTCTAGAATTTTGAATTTTATAATTAGGAAATTTTAGAGAGTGTGACAATATCTCCCTCTTAAGCTGTAGAAGCTGCTTTGTAGTCACTGGTAGTGATTATCTTTCTGACACTTTTCTAAGAATTTGGATTTCATAATTAGGATATTTTATAGGGTGTTACAATATCTCTCCCTTGTGATCATTTATCCTCAAATGATAATGAAACTAAGAGGCATCAAGCATAAAACCATCAAGTCATCAAATGCTCAAAAACTTGAACACTTGAATCTCAAACATTAAGAATGGATATCAAACTCAAAATTTGGGATAGGAATAGTACCTTCAATGTCATCACTAGTAGGAACAAATAGATTCGGGTACTTGACCTTCATATCTTCTTCAACTTCACGTGTAGCTTCCTCAACAAATTGTTTTGTCCACAAACACTTTAATGAATGCAACCTCTTTGGTCCTCAACTTGCGGACTTAGGGATTAAGGATTTGGTTTGGAGCCTCCTCATATGATAGGTTATCACATATCCCAATACTTTCAATAGGACCCACTAATGAAAGATCTCTTGAACACTTCTTCAACATCAAAATATGAAATACAAGATGAATGGAGGCTAACTCTAAGGGTAACTTTAATTCATAGGTGACATTACCAACTTGCTTTATAACTAGGTAAGAAACAATGTAACAAGGACTAAGTCTATATTTCTTCCCGAATCTCATGATACCCTTAATGGGTGAAACCCTCAAATACACCCAATCATTCACCTTTAAAATCCAAATCTCTCTACCTAACATCAATGTAAGACTTTTTGTAACTTTGTGCAATTTTCAAGCTCTCTTGGATGACTTTCATCTTTTTCATAGCTTGATGAATTAAGTCAAATCTAAAAAAACTCAGCTTAACCAACTTTAAATGATCAAATTGGTGATTTGTATCTCTTCCCATATAAGTCTTCATAAGGCCCATCTAAATACTCGAGTATAAATATTATATATGAAAACTCAATAAGAGGCAATTGGTCATCCTAATCACCTATGAAATAATGACATAGACTCTAAACACATCCTCTAAAGTCTGAATTGTATGCTCTTCCTAGCCATCTATTTGATGATGAAAAATAGTGCTAAGATTCATCTTTGTACCTAAATCTTTCTGGAAGGACTTTCAAAACTGAGCAGTAAATTAGGTACCTCGAGATGATAGACATGAAAACTCCCTAATGTCTGATAATATCTTGAATATGTTATCTAGCATAATCTTCTGCGGTGTCAATCATCTTAACTGCCAAGAAATGGGTTAGTTTGGTCATACCATCAATTATCACCCAAATTAAATCATGTTGGAGATTGTGTAAAAAAAATAAAGTCCATGTGGATCATCATCATTTTCACTTCAGAATCTCTATGGTTTGAGCTAAAGCATATGATCTTTGGTGCTCCACTTTGATTTTTTGACAATTTGGGCATTTGATACATAGTCAACGATATCCCTCTTTGTAGCACTCTACCAATACACTTTTCGCAAGTCATGATACACCTTAGTAGAACCTGGATAAATGAAGTACTTAGAGTTATGAGCCTCTATCATGATTCTATCTGAGCTCATGCACTTCTACACATAATTTACCTTAATATCTCAAAACACCATATCTTTTTTGAAAAGACCACTACTTTTGTTTATGTACATCTTCCTTTAGTTGGAGTAGGACAGGACCATGATCTTGTTTCTCCTTCACCTCTACTATTAGAGATGATTAGCCTATTCTACACAATAACTCCACCATCCTCGTAATCAAGAAGTTGAACTCCCAATCCATGCGAGTTTACATATATTTAGCCAATTCTCTCTTTTTCTCTTCAAGGTATACGATACTACCTATAAACATCCTACTAAGTGCATCAACAACAATATTTGCCTTGTCTGGGTGGTACTGAATGTTCATTTCATAATCCTTGAGCAACTCACGTCACCTTATCTTTCTCAAATTTAACTCTTTCTAACTGAATACATATTGCAAGCTCTTGTGATTGGTGAATACATCTATATACACCCTATATAAATAGTGATGTCAAATCTTAAGAACAAATACTATCGCTGCCAACTCAAGGTCATAAGTTGGATAATTTATCTCATGAATCTTAAGATTCCCAAAAGCATAATCTATAACCTTACCTTTTTGCATTAGCACACAATCCAAACTAACTCCAAAAGCATCACAAAAAATAACAAACCCAACAATTCTCTCAGGTGGGGACAACATTGGCTTAGTAATCAATCTGGTTTTCAACACTTGGAATCTTTTCTTACATGCATAGGACTATTGGAACTTAGCCTTTTTTGAGTCAAATTAGTCAATGGTGCTAATATGGATGAAAATCCTTCTACAAATCATTGGTAATAACTAACCAAATGTAAGAAACTTTATATGTCAGTCGAAGAAGTGGGTTTGGGCCAATTCTTCATTACTTTTTATGTGTATTTACTCAATTACATTCACCAGATAAGATATGGCCTAAGAATGCCACTGATGTAATCTAGAATTCATACTTTGAGTACTTTGCATACAAGTTCCTATCTTGGAGAGTCTTGAAGAACAATTTGGAGATAGCTAGCATGCTCTTCCTTACTCCCGGAGTAAACTAATATATCATTGATGAATATAATGACAAACATGTCTAAATATGGATTGAATACCCATTTCATAAGGTCCGTAAAAGCTATAAATATGTTACTCAAACCAAAAGACATAATAAGAAACTCAAAATGACCATAACGGGTTCAGAAAGCCATCTTAGGGATGTCATATTCTCTCACTTTCAACTTATGGTAGCCTGACCTAGGGTCTCTCTTAAAGAAGTATATGGCCCCCTAAAGTTGGTCAAATAGATCATATATTCTAGGAAGAGGATCCCTATTCTTAATGGGGACCTTATTTAGTTGGAAATAGTCAATACATATCCTAAGGAGCCCATATTTCTTTTGTATGAATAAAACAGGAGTTCCTCAAGGTAAGATACTCGGGCTAATAAATCCCTTACAAAAAGATCTTTCAATTACTCTTTTAGCTCTTTTATTAGGTGGATGACATTCTATATAGCGGAATAGAAATAACTTGACTATCATCAAGAACATCAGTCTCAAAGTCTATCTCCCTATCAAGAAGGACTCCAGGAAGATCATCAGGAGACTCATTAATGATAGGAACTTACTCAAGGGATAGAGTCGCATCATTAACATCTTTGCCTCAGATGATATGATAAATACAACCTTTGGAGATCAACATTCGTTTTCTTAAGGAAAGAAATAAAATGACCCTTAGATATATGGGGACTGCCTCTCTACTCTATTACAAGCTCATTAGAAAATGAAAAATTAACAACTCGAGTCACGCAATCAACTATGGTATAACAAGCATAAAGTTAGTCCACACGCAGAATGAAACTGAAATCAACCATGTCCAACTCAACTAAGTCACCCATGGTATCTCTATGATATATAGATAGGGTATAATCTTTATAGACTCTTTCAGAAAGAATAGGCTCACTAATAGGGCTATACAAATGAAAAGGCTCAAGACGACTCTCGAGAAGGATTTCAAACTTATTATTCAGATAATGTAAGGACTCGGACATTGGTCAACCTTGTTGCAGCTTGTAAATTTTGATTTTGGGAAGTTTTGGACTAAGGTGATGCTCCATGGGAGCCCTCATGGTCCATGTGAGGTCATACGGCCCGTATAGGGCCTCCTTGGGGTGACCCTCGATCTCAAAATTGGGTGTTGACCCTTGGCATGGAGTTTCAAGCTAAGGCACATCACACTTGGACCCCACAGGAGTTGTATGAACTTTACAGACTATGTGGACGGCCGTGTGGTATCCTTAGGCATGGAAACCTACTGTTGGGACTAAGTGCAAGGACACAGCCACCCACACAGATCGTGTGGTGTCTCACGAGCCTTGAAGCCCTTGGTATGGCTTCCCAAGTAAATTTTTTCTAAGTTTAGAATACCATATCGTTACTTTGATGTGAGAGAAGGTGACACGGTTGGGTACACAGCCCGTATAGCTTCACACAGCTCGTGTAACTCTCCGTATAGGTAATTTTGTCAAATTTTTCTAAGAATAGGATTACCGTTTTGGACCTTCTCAAGTGAAATTTGATAAGTGTGGGTTCACAAGAAAGTACACAGTCCATGTAGGGCCACACCGACCATTTACCCTCCTTTGAAGTGGTGCTTCCAATTTTTCAACTCGTTTCATTAATGGTGTTTTCATAAATACGATTTATTCTAATCTTCTTTTGGGACTTCGTATGCTACCTAAAGACTTCCTAGTGACGTACTCTATTCCTAATATCCAAATACATTCCTCACATTTGGAAACCCTCTCAAGCCTCTCTCAAAGAATTCTTGTGGATCGTAAACTTGGGAATTAAGGAGAGCTCATCCTTTCTTCAAATTTCTCTTGAAACTTCTTCATTTATCAAGGTATGTGGGTTTTGATCCTTGAAACCCAAACTCTTTTCAAGTAAATTTTTCATGAATTTAGCTTACTTTAAATATGGGTTTTCAATACTATGATTTATTAAATTCAATTGATATATGAGCTATGTTTATTTGATTTTAAGTTGATTAAATTCCTATTATAATGGTTTACATTAAAGTTATGAAGATGCTTGTCCCCTTTAAAACTTGATTTGTGCATGGATAATTTATATTATGGTTTAAATATGGATTCAACTATGTTTTCACTTGAATTTTATAATGTATTATTGATTTAAGTTTGAATCTCTATTGTCCATGCTATTTCGCATCTCATTCATGGCATATGCATTCATGACTATGATTTTTATGATGTGCATAAAGTGGGTCAAGACCCAATTATGTTTATATATATGATCTTGATAAGATTATGTCTATGACAAGAATGTGATTACATTTATGTCTAAGACTATGGCTCTTCGAGCAAGTATGGGTGTTTGCACTACTATGTGAGGAGCTAATCCTATGCATGAAAAGTATCTTATGAAGAGTGTTTTGGTTTTTAGTCTATTATGCATGATTATGAAGAATGTAATTTGGCCTTTAAGCCTAAAAATGCATGTAAACAATTTGAAAGTCTTATGCCTCTTTTACAAGCATGTATATATTTGTGTGTGTGTGTATTTTCTAGTGGGATGATCTCCTAGCACCGATGGATTGTAGTCAACGTAGACTATCCCCAAGGGTCCATACTCCTTACCTTGAACTATGTGCCTCACATAGGTGTATGTTTATGCCCTAAGGGAGAAAGTATGATAAGGATCTACCTTTGATAAGTAGGTCACCTCTTATCTATTGTGGGGAGAAAACGGGGTTCTAAGGAATGACTCACTTGGTCTCATGTTGGTTACGGTCCCATCCTCTCATATATATATATATATATAAAGTTGATAGCTGCCAAAATACAGCACATTTGATGCCTAAACATGGAATTTTGTGTGTTCTCAATGTGACACTTTATGATTTTTATGTGTTTTTGTGTTTATTTTTGTAGAAAATACATGTTGGCTTGATTTTGGGAAAAGTTGCATATTTTGAAGAACTATGGTGTGAGTCGTAAAGGCTGTTTGTAGCAATTAAAGTGTAAGCTATGAGTCGTAGAGTCTATTTATAGCAATTAAAGTGTTAAAAAATAAAATCTGAGAATTTGAAGTTCAGTCATACGAGCTCACGGTATGAGTTGTAGTCCTCTTTATGACTTATAAAATGGGGCCTCACAGCAATTAATAGTGTTGATTAAAATTGGACCAAAAAATGCAAGAGTGGACTACGAGAAGACATTACGAGTCGTAAACCAGACTACGACTCATAGAGATGCATCATAGCAGTGAAGTCCAAAATATCAAGCGCTGACCATGAAATCCCGATTATGACTCGTAGGTCATACTACAAGTCTAGCTACAAGCCATAGTAGACGCCGACCAGATTTTCTAATTATTTTAAGGCCATTTTTATAAATAGTATAAATAGCATGTATTAGGGTTTGAGGAGCAGCTTTTCATTTGTTTTTGAATATGATTGATATCACAGAAGTTTGTAGAGAGGTTTTGGGAGAGAATTTTTAGGGTTTTACTTTGAGACTCAAATTTGGGGATCTAGATTCACTTGTGGATTAATCTTATGATTCAAGCTTGTGATTCTAATTTCAAAAAGGGTTTCATTGTTCTTTGATTTGCATGGGTAAGAAATCTTCCATTTCTTCTTATTTCATTATTGATTTGTATACCCAAGCCATGAGTGGCTAAACCCACAACTTGGGATTATGAGAACCATAAGTAGTTAGTTTAATAACTCGAATTATTTACACTTTTTGAGTTGAGTATTTGCATGTATTATCCTTTTTTTTATTTTGCTTGTTGTTTAATGATGGCCAACATTAAACCCCTCCTACTATCATAATCCCGATCAAGGTAGTGATGAATAGGAAAAAGGAATGGGTAACAAACTTTATTTGATGTGTTCTCGTCTAATCAACCAAACCCTACCAAGGAGAGGTTGATTAGGATAATGGGTAATAGTTAGTTTGGCATACTATGGTAGTCGGCCAAGCGCCATAGTGAAATTCGACCTTCGTCTTTGCCTATGGGTTGGAATAACTTAAGTTACTGTCTTGCATTTAATGTCCTAACTTAGGTTGTCCTGTCCGGTGTGTTTGAGCTAGTGAATCATGGGAACACAATTTTCCATGTTTCTCTCCAATTTGATTGTCTCTACGTTTTATTAGTATACACTTTTATTTACTACCAACCATTGCAAACACCCCACCCCACCCCTTCTTGAGAATAGAGTTATTTAATGCTTGAATGATTGTTAGTAAATCAAGGTGGCAAGGCCCCATATTTCCTTGAGATTCGACCCTAACCTATGGTTAGATTTTAAATTTGACAATGATTGCTTTGTCCTAAAAGTGAGAGGTACTCTTAGAGCATGATCAAAATTAATAGCCTTGTTGCCGAGGAATATGGTAAGGTTTTGACTTGATTTCACTAGTAGTTAATTCAAGTGTTATTTCTTAATTCTTTTGTATTTTACTTTTATTTTTTTTCGTTGGTTAGTTTCTTTTACAAGGTATACTAGTCGTATACCCAATAAAAGGAGCCAAGGCGGACCCTTAGCTCCAATTAATCTTGAGATTCAATGTGATGCAAGGAGAGTGGCCCAAGCAAACTTGACTATTGTGATTGATGAAGCCATGGATCAAAATGATGACAATGTTGGTAAAGAAGAAAATCCACCACTAAGGGAAAATAGGTCACACCATTGGGATTTCAACGAGAACGCATATAGTTGGAATCAATATCGATTAAATCCTATAGTCATGGACGTCACAAGTGCTATAGTATTGCCACCACTACCAGCCAACACTAAGTTTACGGTGTCAAGTAGATTACTCCAAATGCTTCAAAACCATGATTTGTTTGCGGGGTTACCTACTGAGGATCCTCACAATCATCTTCATAATGTTTCTTTTGTATGTAAGAGTGTGATTGTTACACAAAATCTTTCTATGGATGCCATTAGGTTATGTGTATTCCCACTATCTTTTATCAGTAATGCAATAATATAGTTTTCAGAACTCCCACAGAGCTCAATCACCAATTGGGCATAATTGCGAAGAGCCTTCTTAGAGAGATACTTTCCAAGGTCCAAAAAGCTCAAACTGAAGGACCAAATCAATAACTTTGAGCAATTGTTGGGTGATTCTATTAGCACAATGTGGGAGAGGTTCACAAAATGTTTAAGAATGGTTCCAAACTATAAGAACGTGGGTGATTCCTTAGTGAAAATTTTCTATTGGGCTCTTGATGAGAATAGTCAAGCGTGTGCCAATACCATCATAGGAGGCATGTTCTTAGATCAACCATTCACAAGGATAGAAGAAAGGATGGAGCAAGTAGTTAAGACCAATAGAGCATGGGACCAAAGGGAGAAAGTTACTACAAAGAGCTCATGTGCGGTGAGTGTTAGTTCGGAGCAAGCAAAAATCAATGATGAGATCATGCAACAACTTGCTCAACTCCCAACGAGTGTGGACTTGGTGGTGAAACAAACCCAAGAAAGTATTCACACGGTTGACCATCAACCTCTAAGAGCGCCCATGCATGGTGAGTTATATTATGATAAAAATGCTTGCTTTGTTAGAGATCAAGTGGTGGGTTTTTGAAACAATGACCAAGGGTCCAATTCGAAATATTGGCACCAAGGTTCCAGAAATCAAGGTCGAAACTACAACCGAGAGGGTGCATATAAAGATAATCGTGGTAGTTATTTTGAAAGAGATAGGGTGCCAGTAGCCGAGTGGAGCCGAAGATATAGGTATAAAAATAGTCCTCATCCTCCTTATAATCGTGAGGACGGTTCTAGCAATTCAAGGATAGAGGACATGTTTGACAAATTGTTGAAGAAAATAGATAACCAATATGAGACTTTGAAAGGAATGAAATCAAATATTTCAAGTATCAACCAAAAGATAGAGTCTCATTCAGTGGCCACCAAGTAACTTGAACAACAATTTGGTCAAGTGTCCCTCGAATTGAACCAACACCAAAAGGGTACCTTTCTGAGTAATACAGTTCAAAACCCTAAGAATGAGGGACATTGCATGGTGGTTATGACAAGAAGTGGAAAAAGTACCATTAACCCTCTAAGTCGGTGGTTGTTGATGAGGATCATGAAAAGAGAGTTGATGTCCAAGTCAAGGTTGAGAAAGAAGGTTTGGCTAACAATGGGGTAATTATTGAAGTGGTGAAGGAGCCAGAAAAGAACAAGACTATCCCAAGAACTCCTCTTCCTTTTCCCCAAAGGCTCAAGCAAAAGGAAGAGGATGGTAAGTTCAAACACTTTCTCTCCATGTTGAAACAATTGTCCATCAACATTCCCCTCATTGAAGCATTGGAGAAGATGTCTGGGTATGCTAAATATATAAAAGATTTGGTGATGAAAAAGCTTACAAAGAGCCAAGAGCTTTCCCAAGAGCTCCAGCATTGTTGTGCCATTACGAAGAAATCTTTAGTCTAAAGAAAGGAGGGTCTCAGTGCATTTACCATCCTTTGCACCATGGGGATGTTGAGTTTGCAAGAGCATTGTGTGATTTGAGAGCAAGTATAAATTTGATTCCTATTGTCGTATTTAAATAGTTTGGTTATGTTTACCTACTCCGACAAGAATGAGGTTATTAATAGCGCATAGGACAATCAAGAAGATGAAGGGAATACTCTATGATGTACTAGTCAAAGTGGATAAGTTCATAATACTAGTGGATTTTGTGATTCTTGATTGTGATGTCAATTTTGAGGTCTCTATTATTTTGGGAAGACCATTTTTTGCCATAGGGAGAGCTTTGGTGGATATGAATTCGGGTAAACTTAAGTTTAAGGTAAATGATGCAGAAGTAATTTTTGACATTCGCCAGTCTGCGAGCAACCCGATGAACTCAAAAGTAAGTATAGGATATTGAGGAATTTTGATGACTCAAGATGACTAAGTCTTGTCGCGACGTTAAATCAGGCGCTACTTGGAAGGCAACTCAAGAGATTTTAATGCTTTTGTTGTTTTTGATTGTATTGGTAACATTTTGATTATGTTTTGATGTTTGTTTTAGACATTGATTTGGTTGTATGTTGGTATAATGGTGTACTTTAAGAAAGGTTGTGTAGGTTTTGAACAAATCACAAAACTTACCAAAAATGGCATTTGAAGTAGCCTCTATGACTAGGCCTATAAATCATAGTGTACCCTACGAATCGTAGTCATGCCTTGTAGAGGGTAACAGTAATTACTTGAAGTTTACACTCACACTACGAGCTAACTTTATGACTCGTAGTCCAAGCTACGAGTCGTAAATGGGGTTAGTAGTGCCCAGGTATGATTTCAAATTTTTCTAAGTGTTGAGTGGCCTACGAGACCAAGACCTATGCGCCATAGTCAGAGGTATAACCCATAGTTAGGGTTTCGTACACCCAACTCAGGTAATTTTTAAAATTTAACCCGGTATCTTTATAAGGGGTCAAAATCATTTTGACCCCAAGTTTATTAACCCTAGTAATTCAAAATTATCCCTTAATCCTTCCCCTACTCCCCACCGCTTAATTTTCTCAGCCACCCAACCACTATTCTAGCGAGTCCTACTGACAGCTAGGGTTTTCCCCTTTTCTTCTTATTTTGCTCATCATAGTTCATCAGTTACTCTGGTATGTTTCTTGGCCTATTATTAATATTCAAAAGTTGATTTGCTTGAATTGTGTGAATGAATTAGGGATTGAATTATAGACCAAGGCAATGTATTTATAGGATTGATGCAAATTGAAAATAAATTAAGGTTTTAATCCAAATGCATAGGGTTTTACCTTGATTGACAGACCTTCCCTTGTTGCTATACTTGGAATCATGTTATATTGGTTATTGTTGATCGATTGAGTAGCTTTGGTCCATAGTTGTGTTGATTTGTGAAAATCATAGTAGCATGATATTGTGATTAGTTAGGGTGATGTGACGAAATTTGTGGGTTGATAAATTCTGATATGCTTGCAAATCAAAACCCTGAAATTTTTATATATGCATTTGAATGCTGGTTTTGGATGTATTGGGGAATGATTACATGAGTTTATTCTTGAATGTATTAGGGAATGGTATTTGATTGTGTATTGATTGATATGATCTTGTAATGAGTTAGATTTTTTGTTGGAATGTCATGTTAAGGGTTCGGGTTGCATTGTGCTTTATTTGTGGATGATATGTATTTGCTTCGATGCTATTAGAACTAGGTTAGAACTGTTGTTTAGGTTCATGTGGTGAAATAATAGGTACTTCAGGTACCTTTTATTCCCTGCTATGGGAGTCTCCTATGACTCGTAGAAGGGTCTACGAGTCATAGCTACCTCTCATAGGAAACAACAGCACGAGTCATAGCTGACTCTCATAGGAAACAATAGCGACCTAAGGACCCTGATCACTCACCACATGAGACCCAGCTATGGGTCGTAGTTCCCTCTATGAACCATGGTGGGGTCTCGTGGACCTAAGCCTATGTTAAATTTTGTAAACTAAAACCTTGTATGAGACTTGCCTAGGACCCATAGTCAAGGCTATAAGTTGTAACTGCATCTTGTAACTAGTTTCAGTATTCAAAGTTATTATGCACTTGTGGACTACGAGGCCACAGTATGGCCCATAGTTCCACTATGAGTCATACCATGGTCTCGTATTTGCCATCTGCAATTGAATCCTGTACATTTTTCTTTGGTTTTGTTATGTTTTTTTTGTTGAATGTTTGGGGCTAATAATGCCCTGTTGTGGTTATTTTCAAGTAGAATGGTTCCCAAAAGTAAATAGTAGAAAAAAAAGGCTATCTTTGTGAGACTTGTGGGTGAAAATTCTGGGTACGAACATTCAGGTGGATCGAATGAGGTCCACAATGTCCGTATTGACCCCGAGGCACAGGTGCCTCATACCAAGGCGACTATTGTACGAGCGGCTCAAACCTAGGTGTAAGATGTTGGTTCCTCCCAGTCTGATGAGGAGGGACATGATGATGGGTCTGATAGGGACATACCGCTGATGACTCCCACCACATGGAGTTAGATTCAGATGAGGCACCTCCGGAGAGAGGAGATAACAAGTCCTCGATTGCCCCATCTATTTCTCCTACAGATCCACATTATCATCGATGGGGGTATTGAGGGGATGAAGTATATATACGATGAAAGTCTAGAACCAAAAGGGCAAGGGAATCCAGCATGATCATTTTATGAAGAGTCCCAACTCATTGACATAGGACCGAGGCATGTCTCCGGGCTCGAGGAGGACATTAGACTACATGGACTCAAATGGTTGACTGCTAAGATGGGCAAATACTCCCCGGTCATAGTGCAAGAATTCTATGTAGCTTATGCAACCACTATTTTATAGGGTCTTCCTAAGAATAAGAAAGCTCTCGAGGAGCCCAGATTACGATAGGTGTTGGTTAGAGGCTGGTGGGTTGACATATCTGAGGAGATGATACGTTGTATGCAATTTGGTCCCACCTATACAGCACCATAGTCTACAACTGAGTCTGATCAATGGATTAGACATATTAGACAAGTTGTTATCTCTAAGAGTGTGGACTAGGGGACTTAGCTTCTGAGATGGATGGCTAGTTAGATAGTTGAGCATGGTCCAGAGCCTACATGGGTCACTGTGCATTTTGAGCCAATAGTGAAGTCCTCCCTCTCCTTCCCCACCAAGTTTTGGTGGGCTATTGTCAGGTCTTGCATCCGACCCACTTTCACGGATAATACCATTATATTAGAGTAAGTTGTTCTGGCGGCCAGCATCTTAGCTAGCTACGACATTGATTAGGTTAAACTCATAGCAGAGCAGATACATGAATCGACACTCAGGATTAACACGTGCATGCCATTCTTGGTGCTGATTTATAGACTCTGCACAGAAGCGAAGGTGGAGATATAGCTTCATGTAGATCCCATGGTCATGGCCCTACATACCATTCATCCCAGCTTGTTTAAGGCTGATGATAACCCCATGGCACTCTAGCGAGCACAACCTCCTATGGCCGAGACATTTATGCCAGAGCCACGTGCTGAGGATTTGACGGCTACCACTACTACTACTCCAGCTGCCCCTACTGCTGATGAGGGACCAGAGCAATATTATGCAGTCAAGATCGAGATTGGTCCCACTACAGCCGCACCTGCACTAGAGCTATCTACTTCACAGATTGCTCCTACAGACATTACGTATACTATTTCTTTTCAGGCTATGGCACAGGAGATTAAGACAGGTTGAGGCTCAGTTGCCTCAGCTTACGCGATAGATTAAGCCATGGGTCTGGCAAATAGTTCAGGAGTCGGGGGATCGATGCAAGATATTCACTACTTATGTAGTTTACCAACGTATTGCTACAGTGGATGCCCGAGTCAAAGCCTTCGAGGAGCGAGTGCAGAAGAGACATGTCGAGGCCCGGCCAGCAAACCTGTCAGCCTTTCGTTAGGAGTTAATAATGTTCAAGGCTGACCTGATTACATCATTAGCGGCTCCAGTTATAGTTCCTGGTTCTACACCTGCAGATGAGTCGCTATTTGATATGTTCATGGAGGATCAGCCACCACGTGCTCCACAAAAGAGACCCATCAAGGATGTTGATATAGAGGAGGGCCACAAGTGGCAGAAGACCTCCGAGGGTGATGAGGATTTGGATGAGAAGGTAGCTGGGTTCGTCTTGAGGATATCAAGAGAAAAAGAGGAGCTGACGAGAGCCTAGGTGCTTGATCGATTGCAGGGCATTCGCTCATCCAGCATGGTTGCAGCACAAACTACCCCGTAGGAGGGAGATGCTTAGGGACAGCCAAAGACCGGTGCTTAGGCAACATTTCATGTTTGATTTTTGACCCCATGTTCTTATTTTGTTTTTCCTTGTACATTGAGGACGAAGTACATTATTTTTTGTGGGGTGTGAGTAGCTATGGACTAGGATGAAGTTTGAGAAGCTTTTAGTCCATAGCTATCCCAATTTTTGATCCCGAGATTTTTTTGCCTTTGTTCTTTTGCCTCGTGGATATTTTATTTTCTATCGTACCATCATATTTTAGATGTTGTAGATAATATTTGTAGTATATGGTAATTAAACTTTTGGCATGTACATTCTTTTGGTGGTTTATGAAAAATTTTGGAAAAATTGGTACCCTTGAAAATTTTGTGGATTAGTAGTTATGCTGCAATCATGCATGTTTGAATGGTTTGGCAATGTTTGTTCTAATTAAGTGAAGGCAAATTGATGCCTGAAGCATGATCTGTGAGTCGTTGTTGGCTATTGTCGCGCCCCCTTTTTCGAACTGGTCGAAAAAGTTTGCAACATCATGCGGCAGTGCTCTCTGATTTTTGAAAAAATATGTTTTGAGTCACCACCTAATTTTAAGGAAAATATTAGAAAATTATTTTAAGAAAAATGTAAATGTACACTCTGTTTTAGTTTGCAAAACCAGTAAAAATTCTAGGTAAGGGTTTTGGTTATTCGAGGGGAAGGTATTAGGCATCCCTTAGAGCCTATCCGAAGATAGTCCTTAAACCTAGTTTAGGAAAATGACTCGTGATAATTATTTATTTTATTTATTTTGAAACTAGTGATAAGAAAATCTCATTAATTATGAAAAGAATAAAAATACGAGGTATGTCATGTGCATGTCTATAGTATTCATAGAAAACTTTAAATAATGACATGTTTACTATACAATAATATTGACAATTAAGTAATAAATGAATAAACTGTAGATATAAGAAAGTTTAGAAAAATATAGATGTTTGTTTAAAATCATACGAAATGGATGAGTACATAGAACTATTGTGAATAATATGTTGGGATGTTGGGTATGAGAACTTTTTACTTTATTTATAAAATGATTTAGAAAGAAAATAATAATAATAATAATAATAATAATAATAATAATAATAATAATAATAATAATAATAATAATGCAAGAGGTGCAAAACGTAACCATATGCGTAATTAGAGTAAACTTAATAAGAATAGATTTTAAATAAAATAAATGTATGAGTAAAATAATATGAAGGATGCTAAAATTCGTGTAAAACTTGTGATCGTGTATGTGTTTACTATAAAATAAGATATGTTTATCTACGTCGTTAAAATATATGAGAGTTCGTTGTTTTATTTATGGTGATAAAATAACTATACGGAGTAAAATAATAAGATGTAAAATTTTAACATTCATAAAAGATAATAATATGACTGCTGTCATATGCCCAACTCTTCTTGAGAAGGAAATTACTCTCGATTTCCTCCTCATTGCGTAAAATAACATACTAAGTGTAGATATATACCTTATGTATGACGTATACATTTACAACAACAACAACAACATACCCCAGTGCCTCAAAAGGCTCCCGCTCATTGCCGAGTGAGGGGGGTCGGATGTACGCAGCCTAACCCCTATGTTTAAAAACATAAAGCGGCTGTTTCCAGGACGTATACATTTGCATACCTTGTAAATTTGATCTTGCAAAGAAAATTCTAAAATATTTGAAATATAACATTAGAAAAGAAAACTAACAAAATACTTGAGCCATATTTACTTTTAAAAATGATATAATAATGTCTTATAAAGAAATTAACCAAACGAAAATAAGATAGACCAAATATATATTATTATTTTTTAGAAGATCAACTAAAGGAGTTTAAATTAATTCAAATGGTAACATTATATTGTATTTTAAGAAAATCGATTTAAACCTTTAAGTAGCCGAATAATTGGGATTTATTCTATAATTAGTTTTATAAAATACAAGGTCAATGTTATTATCATGAATGATTCACTTATCAAGGCGATTATTTAATCCTTTGATTAGTTTGGAATATTTAAAAATTTATGATAAATTTTATAAAAAGCTTTGGCCTATTTCAAAAATAAGAAGAAAAAAATATTTGTCAAGATTATAAACATTCACAATAGATTCATCAGCAAATAACACTAATTCATAACATAATCTTCAAACTACAAAGAAAGTTATCCAATGTATCAACATTCACATAAAAAATATTAATCAATTAATATGAAAACAAATGTAATCAAACGACGAAGAGGGAGGCCAAGTAATATTGACTCCTAATTTACGAGACTCCGAGCATGGTGACGATCCTAATAGTTGTTGGCCTATATATTGTGCCAAAACGAGTTCCAAAAAATAAAAACTTCAGGTCCCCAGGTATTCATGCAAATAAAGAGAAAAGAAGGATTAGTAAGGTGATTCAACTCTTCGTGATGTTGAATAAAGTAAATGTAAAGTCAAGTAAAATTTTACAACTTCATCTTGAATATGTGATATGCAAATGTCGAACAAGATACATATTTTGTGATGACTGGTTCTTTTTTTTTTTTTTACTAACTAAAACAGTTAAATCACATATGTTCTGAGCACAAGATAACCAACATATTGTACTCATGAATACGGACTGAAGGTAGCATAAGTATCAAGAATTAAAAATTTTACGCCAAAGGAGATGAAGATCAAAGGCATAATTCCAAATGCCTCATGAACCATATGATTTGAACAAAGTAAACGGTAAATAAAAAATTTCAGCATATGCATGTAATTGGAGATGGAAACAGTGAAAAAGCTTCAACCAAATTACTAAGAGAAATTTTTTGTAGCCACTAGATGTGGAATGAAACTAATCTATCTTAAGGCTATGACAATAAGAGAATAAGAAAATAAAAGACTTGCAGCCAAACAACTATAATTGACTCGATATCTACCATAGGTCATGTAGATATAAAGAACAGTAATATTCATATGGAATCGAGTAAGAACAAGAAGTATGGCTCTAAACACTAAGAATACTAAAGAAAAAATCTCTGTTTATGTGAACAGGGGCGACGAGATATTAACAAAATTAGGACTGGAGCTTAGACAACATATAGAGTTCATATTTAGACCAAATTACATGATAAAAGGTGATAGAACTTCCAAATAATTAGACCAAACAGTCACACGAACAAACTGAGGACTTAAAAGACACAATTCAAGCTTTTGGCTCAAGACAAAGAGAAACCTCCTGATGCGACATAGATATAGCAGTGTCTATTCAACTAAAAAAAAATTGGTTTCTCAATTCTATATAATGAGAAATAAAATCCCAGGAAAATGAAAATATGGACAGATTAGACCAAACACGATAATTCTTAGAACACTCAGAGAATAGTAGCTTGGATATGCTGAATTAGTTAGGACCATTCAATTGAATTGGAGGGACAAGATTTGATCTGAAGAAGCACAATTCTTGTGCTTCCTACGTGGCACGCGCGGATTGGCTGATTTTGAGGGAGTTGGATTGCCAAGTTCTTGCCCAAATAGCCTTTTTAAAATATGACAGATTTATTTATCAAATAGCCATAGTTAAATAAATAAAAATAGTTATTTTGCAAGATTAATTATTTTGACAAAATTAATCATTCTTATTAACATGGATTAATAACTAAATTAATTGCTTAAGCTTCCCATTTTGACTAATATATGAAAAATATCTATTTTGATGACAACAAATTATTATTTGAACAGAAATTGATTTAACACTTTTAAACAATACTCATTTGCCATATGCTTCTCAAAACGACAACAATACTAATGTAAACATAATAGTAGTAAAATATTTCATACTTCATAAAAGTTTTACCATCTTTTAAAACTTTTTTTTTCTTTCTTAAAAATAAGTTCAACTAATTGAACACGGAAAGCCAAAACTAACACTTAAAATTTAAAATTATTAGAGAGCCAAAATCAAAAAATAAAAATAAAAAATAAAGAATAAAAATAAATGATTATTTTGTACGATTAAGTTATTCACAAAAATTAATCATTCTAAAAATAAAATCAGTACGAAAAAAATAATTAGTTAAGCTTCTTCATATGAAAATGTTACTCGTAACAATGAGGAATTGTATTTAACCAAGAATCGATTTAACACTTAAACATATTTATCTTTCATTAATTTCTTTTTTCTTAAAAAATGCTAAAATAAGTAGTAAATATTTATTTTATTTTTCTTTTAAAAAATGTATATCCTTGTATGAAATATTATCCATAACATGATTTGTCGAATACAAAAATAAAAAATTTATTAAATTAATAGTAATAATGAAAATTGTAATAACAATAATTATAATAATAACAATAGTAATGATAGTAAAAATATTTCGTAAAATATCTTATTTTATTTTATTTTTTTAAAAAGAAGATTCTCTGTTTTCAAGGATGCTTAGCTAATTAAATACGGAGGTCAAAATTGGGTGTCAACGGCTATGTATGCAATGTCATGTGCGTGTGAGCTAATTTTGTTGTATTCATGCATTGTGTATTGATTCAGAACTTGTTTTGTTACTTTGAGACTAGAGAGTGTATAGATTAGGAAGGGATCTTAGGCCCTTGTTCTTTGATTCAGTCCATTTTTGCCTAAATTATAACACCATACACCTTACAATACTAGCACAAGTCAAATAAAACATATCATGGTTTGGACAAATTGACGCTAATTTTTAAAAGTGCTCGAATCTCGCGTTAATAGGCTATATGTGCGTCTAACGCTAAGAGGGTCGGGTGTATACATGTTTTGTGTCGAATTGAGGAGATTACGGCCTTAAAATGAAGTGAGAGAATTGAGGTGCTTGTAGGACTTAAAAGCTAGCAGGTGAGTCGCCTACTTGTTTAGCTTAAAATCGTTAGTTAAACGGAGACGAGGCTCAACGTCAAAATTATCCAAGTTTGATTTTTTATAAAGTCCGTATTAAGGGTGTAACTTAGACCCATGTTTTAGCCTCATAAATGGTCTATATTTTCAGCCCAAGAGAGGTATTAAAAAGGGCCCAAAGACAATACAAAATATTTAACAAATTAGGCCCAAAACTAAGTAAGAAAAGTTGGCAAAATAGGGAGCCCAAGTCCATCAACTTGGAGACCCAT